>CM074967.1:14467163-14485659 GCA_037577455.1 Pangasius macronema | reverse complement strand
GAGATAAAGCAGGGGGTGGCAGCGGGTAGTTTAGAGGCAGGGGGTGGGGGTAGTTTAGAGAGGGCAGGGGAGATAAAAAAAAGTGGTGGTGGGTAGCTTAGAGGCAAGGGGGTGGGGGTACTTTAGAGAGGGCAGGGGAGATAAAAAAAAAGGTGGTGGTGAGGGGTAGTTTAGAGGCAGGGGTGGGGGTAGTTTAGAGAGGGCAGGGGAGATAAAGCAGGGGGTGGCGGGGGTAGTTTAGAGGCAGGGGGCGGGGGTAGTTTAGAGAGGGCAGGGGAGATAAAGCAGGGGGTGGCAGGGGGTAGTTTAGAGGCAGGGGTGGGGGTAGTTTAGAGAGGGCAGGGGAGATAAAGCAGGGGGTGGCAGGGGTAGTTTAGAGGCAGGGGTGGGGGTAGTTTAGAGAGGGCAGGGGAGATAAAGCAGGGGGTGGCAGGGGGTAGTTTGGAGGCAGGGGGCGGGGAGTGACGCGCAGCAGTGAGGAAGTCAGTAAAGGAGCGGAGTTGGAGTGAAAGCGCGCCTCCACGCTGCCGCTGCACTTTGCCGGATCTCTGCCTCTCTCTCTCTCCTCAGCACAGCTGCAGTCGCTTGTTGCTTGTCTCACCGCGCACACGCTCGTGCACTAATCCCGAACTTCCAGCCGCTGAACTACTGCAGTCGTCTCGCTTGTTAGTGCTTTATCAGACTAGTTATCCTCGCGCGAGCCGCACCGAGGCAGCCTGTTATTATCCAGTGTGGGAAATCTGATCTCTGCCGTCCCCGGGAGGGAAAAGTCGGCTTGCTTGGTGGTGAGAAATATTTAGTAAATGGTTAACAGAGTCTGAGTGTTTACAAGCGACGCGTAAAACTCGCTAGAATAATGTAATGTGAGAGACCGGGAGGCAACAGCTTGCTGTGGGTCAGTGGGGCTCTAAATAACCACGAGTTAAATAATAATATTAATAATAAAAGGCTGATCATCCCCGGAGATGCGAATGAAACATCCGAGGAAATCGCATCCGAGGATTTTAGGAGTAACGATGGCTGGATGTACGAGCACTGTGTGCGTGTGCGTGTGCGTGTGACAGACTCGCAGACTGCACAACTTTTCCTCTGAGCAAATCCTGGAGCATATTTACACGGATCCGGAATAATACTCGGCCACTCGGGTGAGTCGCGCTGGACAGAGCAGGTAGGCTGCACGGGCTCCGCACAGGACACGCTCGGATCTTTGCGTTCATTTGGAGACCGCCAGCTCCATGTCTGCGCCACGCCGCAACAATTCACTCTGACTTAAGTTCGGGTTAGTGCTGTTTCTGCTGCCAGCGCGAGCCAGAGCCAGAGCCACGGTCGCAGGATTACACGCAGCTCGATCATGGAGACCATGCAGTGTGTTCGGGGCGGATCAGACAGCGGACAGAGACGCGCAGCCAGCGGGGACACATCAGTGCAGAGCTGCGACCCGGGAGACCAGCGCTCAGATCGGGGTATTAATAAGAGCAAGATCAAGGCGACTTCAGCAGTCAGGAAGACGACTGATCACATGTCAGACACCGTAAGAAGTTACAGGAGAAGGAGAAAGTTCTCGTTGTGTATGAGGACTTACTGGGCGCTCCTCTGCCTCCACATCCACGTGTTGAAAGCCGTCGCGCAAGGTAGGGAAAAAATAACGCACACAACATGGCAAAAACAAACAAAGAAACAAAAACAGGCGAAAAGGGGATGACACTAGCCGTGTAGGGGATGTTTAATGGATGAGTAAGCAGCGCCTCCCGTCTGGAGCCTGTGGCCAATGGGCTGTATGGGAAGGTCGGCTTGATTTCAATAAGAATGGTGATGTGAGGTGTCTGTGTGTAGCACTGAAGCATCTCAACAGCAACTGCTGCTACTACACAACAATAAAAAGTCATTAAGGTCAGACTCGCCCGGCCTGGTCCCAGATGGCATGCTGGCTTTCCACCCTGCCTCTGGGACAGAGTGAACAGGAGTTTCCAAAATAACTTCTCATAGATACTTCTACCAGAATATACTTCTACCAGTAGATACTTCTAAAAGTAGATACTTCTAACAGAAGATGCTTCTACCAGAAGATACTTCTAAAAGTAGACACTTCTACCAGATTACACTTCTACCAGTAGATACTTCTACCAGAAGATACTTCTAAAAGTAGATACTTCTACCAGATTACACTTCTACCAGTAGATACTTCTACCAGAAGATACTTCTAAAAGTAGATACTTCTACCAGATTACACTTCTACCAGATTACACTTCTACCAGATTACACTTCTACCAGTAGGTATTTCTACCAGAGGATACTTCTACTGGAAGATATTTCTACCAGTAGATACTTCTAAAAGTAGATATTTCTACCAGTAGACACTTCTAAAAGTAGATTCTTCTACCAGAGGACACTTCTACCAGGTGATACTTCGAAAAGTAGATACTTCTAACAGATACTTCTACCATTAGATACTTCTACCAGAAGACACTTCTACCAGTAGATACTTCTACCAGTAGATACTTCTAACAGAATATACTTCTACCAGTAGATACCTCTAAAAGTAGATACTTCTAACAGAAGATGCTTCTACCAGAAGATACTTCTACCAGTAGATACTTCTAACAGAATATACTTCTACCAGTAGATACCTCTAAAAGTAGATACTTCTAACAGAAGATGCTTCTACCAGAAGATGCTTCTACCAGAAGATACTTCTACCAGTAGATATTTCTACCGGTAGATACTTCTAACAGAATATACTTCTACCAGAAGATACTTCTAAAAGTACATACTCCTTCCAGTAGATACCTCTAAAAGTAGATACGTCTAACAGAAGATGCTTCTACCAGTAGATACCTCTACCAGAAGTAGAGGCATTGCTATTGTACTTGCTGAATACCTAAAGTCTCTATTCAGAAGCCTAGAGATTTTGTTCAGAGTTTCCATCACAGCTGTGATGTATATATATATTAATTACTTCTTTTCTATATTTATGTAGCAGATGATTTGATCATCTGCAACCATCGTGCTGACTTAACACCTACAGTGTTGTATTACCACATCCAGGGTTCATTAAAGCCTGGAGATTTAGGCGTTTAGGCAGTGGGAATGATTAGCCGTGCGCGGTTATTGATGACAGCCTCTTCTATTCCGCTGTCAAGCGATTTCATTGAAAATAATCAAAACAGCACGGCTCATTAAACAGATTTTTATAATTCACCTAATATTGCGCAGATTAGAGTTAAAAGAGATAAATGATCAAAAAAAGAAGCTCCATTTCATGAATAGAAAAGCACATCCAGCTCCCTGCCAACTCCACCCACCAAATATGTATTTTGGTCTCTTGAGATGTCATTTGCATTTCTGAAGATCGGAGCAAATTAGTGTGAGTAGTTATCCTTTTAAAGATGAGACTCGTAAACAAGCAGCCTTCACACTTAACAGGCACTACTGGGATTGAATGTGCAGTTTAGCATATGTGCAAAGTCGGAGAAGACTGGCAGACTGTTGCTTCTTTACGGGAATAATAGTGGGTCAGTTGTAGGATTGCGTGTGCACAGTGCCTATCGGGCGCCGCGTGACTTTCAGTGTCCCAGACTCGCTGTTCTGCTCGCACTACATGACATTTATAGCTTGCAACGTATTGCCTTGTCAGTGTAGAGGTGCTCACACTACCCGATCCAGCTGAGACAAGATTCACGCATGACACAGTCTTTCACCTTGAGGCAGCGCTGGCGAAGAGCACCTGATCCAAAAAGCCCATTGTTTCATGAGAATGATTGTGAGAACTGTTTATCAGTTGGGCTTTTGCTTGAAACATTAAGCTCGAGCAACTTGTTGTGGTGGTTCATTCTGCAGGCATTCAGGAGATAATTTCGATAAAATGTAAAAGGACATGATGGGAATTTTTTTTGTGAATCATTCTGCCAGAGCTTGACCAGCATTCCCTCCATTTCCTGAGTGTATGCATTTCATGATTGGTTTGTTTGGGCTCATTGCTGTTCATACTATTTACATGTACATGCTCTACATGCACTACAGGTTATGTCCCTGAAAATTTCAAGGTGGCTGCAGTTTTGTTCACAATGTGGGTGGGTTACATAACTTTACATGAACAGTTAATGACACACACATGCAGCGCTTAGCCACCTTACTGAAGCGTCTGAAGCTTAATGGAGCAGGTGGTGTGAGCAGTTTGGAAAAGTTATCCTCAGAAACAGAAACATCTGAACGTGTCGCCCACCTTCGCAGCGACTGGGCCGTTGTGTTGCCAACAGATGCAGTGGTACAGGTTTGTCCTTTGCGTACTATGTCTTTTAAGTCAGATGTGATGGCACTGAAAACATTCGCATCCTTGTTCCCGTCCAAAGTGAGCCGCCATTTCGTTTGCACAGCCAGCGATATGCACAGTTTGAACCACTCAGCTTAGAAGAGGTTCATTCTCAGAAGCACTTATGAAGCCCTCCTTAAACCATTATGATCTGGAACAATACTCTATGCCGTTTTAATACTTCTGTTAACTCCACGTTTAATGTTCTTAGCTAGCTCTTGATACCCAAAATCGTACCTTATTATCAACGGCAATTATCAGCGACAGAAAAACCTCCATCTTTTTAAGCCTAGGCTTTCAAAAAAAGGGACGCATTATCATTCTGGACTTCTAGATTCAGGTAAAGCCTGGAGTATCACGGTCATCTGTCTTTAAGCGTTCTTTTTATTAAAGCGTTGAACAGTTTATGGCACGGCACTTTCTGATGTTGCTCTTGTTACCACGTACAAGCAGATNTAGATAGATAGATAGATAGATAGATAGATAGATAGATAGATAGATAGATAGATAGATAGATAGATAGATAGAACCTGTTTACTCTAGCATCATCCTGCAGAACATGTTTAAAGCTGCAGTAATGGATTTGTTTTATTCCTCACTTGTACAAATGTCTTGGAAGATATGTAGAACATGATAAAAAACCCCAGTGGATGAAGCCATGGCCTTAGCAAAAGTGTGTTACGTCACTGAGAAAACCCATTTGGAAAACCAGCTTCTGGTCTGGAATGCTTGTTTGTGTTTTGATATGCTTCCTGTCAGTCATTTTATAGACACTCTACAGGCCACTGTAGATCGTGGGGGCGGAGCTTTGTGAACTCAGGCAGGAATCATTCAAATGTTGAACCGTTAGAGTTAGTCTTGTCTAGCTTAGTCAAGTGGCTTTATTGTCATTTCAACCATATACTGCTAGTTAGTACACAGTGAAATGAAACAACATTCCTCCAGGACCAAGGTGCTACGTAAAACAAAACACACACAAGGTGCTACGTAAAACAAAACACACACAAGGTGCTACATAAGACAAAACACACACAAGGTGCTACATAAGACAAAACACAAAACTACAGTAGACATTACATACACTTATATAAAGTGCACAGTGCAAACATGTGCAAACAGCACAAGACAGTACAAAACTATCAAAACAAGACGGTTCTAATAAAAAAGTGAATCATATGACAGTAGTGCAAAGATTGAAAAAAATAAGTTGTTAAACATAAGGAGTAGGAGCCGGGTGGAGAGCATAAAGATAATCTTACCTCATGTACCTTTTAAATAAAGCACGTTTAAATAAAGCCTTTTATACCACAGTGCTGTTAGATTCTCCAGTATGATTGGTGAGAGGATGCTGATGAGTTGTTTATAATAGCACAGCTCTGACAGTAATGCCAGCTTAATTTCAATTCATATTCATGCAAATACGTTACTGTGTCTAAAGTTTCTAAAGTAATTCACAGGGACTTGTACGGTGGATGCTCCACATAATCTAAGGCTCATAATAAGTGGATTACAAAAAAAAAACCTGTGTGTAATTGTCTTCTGTAAGGAGACAAGAAGTCCGTACTTTCCGGTCTCTTGGTGACATGACAAGCTGCATTTTCTGTCTGGTTAACTTGAGGGAAAGTCTGGTTTTAACCGCAGTAATGGAAGTAATAACACATGTTTCACAGACATCGACATGGTTAAAAGCATGACATGGTGTTCTTTAATAAATAGTAATAATCATTGTTGTAATTGCTGTCAGAGTGCGTGGCTGTATAAGAGGGATTTGGTCTCTTACTTGTTGTCTTTCCTGCTTGTTTGAGCACACCATGAACGCTTTCAACACTCCAAAGTCTACAGCCGTATCAGCGGTGGTTACTGATTAACTCTGGGAACAGTGCTCGGGATCCCGCTGAAGCAGATACCTAGGAATTATTTCAGTTGGAAAGCCAACTCTTTTTTTTTTTTTTCTCAGAGTGGTATTGATGCTATGCTGGATTTGGTACGCTATCACTTAACGGTTTATTTATATTCTTTCTAAAGGTTGAGTGAGGATGGCATGTAAGCAGACTCGACCGATTCCCAACTCCCGTGTCAGGGTCCTTTGATATCTGGAGAGCTCCCAGCGCCATTCTGGGAATGGGCTCGCTGCTATTGATCCGATTTGAGAAGCCGGGAGTGTTATCAGCACACATACTGGGATGCGGTTGACATTTTAACCTTTCCTTTTCCATTTGATGTGGGAATAAAAATGTATGACATTTAGTATCATCCAATTCATGAGTTAAAGCTGTGATGTCTGGCAAGTGGTGTGCCAAGTGGGCATGGGCATGGATTAGTGCCGGAATAAATCGGATCATTCAGAGAAACCGCTCTCTTTTGACTTTCCGTCAGTTTTATCACTGTTTGAATCTGTCGTTTAATCCGCACAAATCATAACCGTGCTTCTTGACTAACAATGTCTGTGCCTTTAATAATAATGACTCATAACGTTTGTACCTGTTGCTTCATTATGCTATTGCTTGTACATCACGGGCTGCCTGTGCCAGCAGACAAAGCCACACTACTCATTCCTCACTGTAAACCTTTGCATTTCATTGCCATACCATCTGTGCAATCAGTTGACTGCAGACGCTTCTCTTTCCTGTTTTTTCTTCCTTTTCATTTTTTTAGCTTTCAGTTTTTTTTTCATGTAGAAACATTTGCCTGCACTGGAGGAGTTGAACACTTAGTAACTGTGTGGAACACCAGGCAAATTTAGAAGTACAACCACGTGTAATTCCTTGATTGCCATTCTTTTGGGCATTGATTTGTAGTTGCGTGTTTGAGCAGGATGCTTTATAACCATAACTGATTGATTCGCATGGACGTAGACCGCACACGCAGCCACTGATTTCACAGCCGCTATGTCGCAGTCCGGTCGAAGTCAGTAATTCATGCCAGTGCTGAATTATGGCTTCCTATTCACCAAATGAAAAAGAGTACGAGTCTTTGGAATAAGAAATAATGCCTGAGCTGTTATATCAGCTCCCATTTTCTTTCCTGTGTCTTAAAATGATGTCTTAACACTAACTGTAATTTCAGAGATAGCAGGTTAATGAAATTATAAATTGTTGTCCCTAGGGTGAAGACAGCAAGCGAGTGGTTATTTTAATTTCTTAATATTGTTTCACAAAACTTTGATTGCATTTGCAGTTAATTTTGGACCGGTGTAATTGCTGTGACCAGGGATTACACTTTACGTTTGCCTCAGAGTGTTGTCTAAATCATATGTCTAGATAAACACAGAAAAAAATGTTAGCCTCGTCGAAAGGGCTATACCAAGTAATTAGATCAGGAAAAAAAAAAAAAAGCTTTTCTGTTAGTGCAAATAGTTTGGTAATAACCTTAGAGCACTTGTAAGATAATGCAAACCTATTACGTCTTGAAAGCTTCATTTCCTCTTTACAGATTGGTAGATAATAGGTTCAGCCCTTAACTGTCATCTCATCTGTCATGGGAAGTGGAAGCAAGAAATTCATTCTGACATTAAAATGGTAGATGTTTCACATCGTAATGAAAAATGAGCACCTATTGTTACCAAATAAAGGGCGAGCCACATTGTCATAAACACGGTATGTAAATCGCCAGATCTTTATGACAGACTGAATTGGCTGAGTGAAGCTGTTCATGTCTTTTTAAAAACGTATAATTTAATCAAGCTTAGAGGGTGCAGTAGGATGCCCTTTCAGTTACACATCTTTAATATGTCATCGACTAATATATCAATTTTCTGTGGCTTTTAAATATTTTAAAATATTTTGTTATGATGCCTATTTAAATACATCAGTATAACTTTGACCAGTAGGAATGAAATGTTGACTAACAGTATGCAGTTCCTGTGGTCCTCACAAACTATTAGAGCTTGGTATATTACCATGAAATGTGCTATACCATCTCACTCTGCATATCCCATGGTGCTAGGCATTCCATTTTATACTTATACACCATGTTATATCCAATATTACTCTGCACATGTCATGCTATACCTCATGTTATAACCAATATTTCTCTGCATAGTCCATTATATTGGTAGGAGAATGTTGGACATGGAGCTGCCAGGCAGGAGGNCAGAAGATAGGGATAGGTGGAGAGTGATGATTCGCTGTGGAGACCCCTGAAGGGAAAAGCTGAAAGAAGAAGAAGACTCTGCATAGTCCATGCTGTACCCCATGCTATAGCCAACATTTCTCTGCATACTCCATAATATACCCCAGGTTATAACTCATATTACTCTGCATACTCCTTGTTGTAAACAAACTTACTCTATACCCTACATTATAACAAATGTTTCTCTGCATAGTCCATGCTGTACTCCATGTTAGAGCCAATATTACCTCTCATACTCTATGCTGTACCCCTTGTTATAACCTATATTATTCTCCTTGTTAGAGCCCATGTTTTAATTAATATTACTCTGCATACTCCATGCTACACCCATGTAGAACATGTAGAACATCACCCACTATCATCCGAATCCAATATGTGAGTTATATGTGAGCGCTGAATCTGCCATTTCAACATCTCTGAAAGCGAACAGTAAGTTTTACAGCACAAATCTGTAAAAAAAAAACCAAAAAAAACAGATGACATTTTTTTGCTTTCCCAGTGGGATGCCAGCTTCACGCGTGTTATGCTTTTTCACGCGTGTTAAAACTTAAAAGTCACTGGAAATCTGTGTGCATTTCACAATTACAGAACTGTGAGGGGGTGAGCTGTTGTAGAAAAACATATCCAAACTAAGGGAAGTTAGCTATGTAACATATGATTAGCTTGACAGCTACATTTCCTAATCACAGAATGAACAGAAATTAAAGATGCATAGACTCCCACATGGTACAGAAAATAACGTTTTTGCATCTTTGTTTGAATGTAAGCCATTCCATGCATCTCGGTTACGCACCTTGGTCGCCTCAGAGCCTTTGATTTTGTGAATCGTTTCTCCTCCACGCAGAGAAGTAGTGAAATTATATCCCATTTTCTGTTTTTATCATGATTATCGTGATGGCACAGAAATTAGAAAGAAGCTATTGCTGTATTATTAGTAGCAAGTAGCTACCTAGGTAGTGTTACTCGGCTATATTGCTTCAAAGCCTCGTAACTGTTCCTAGCGAAATCATATAGTACATGGCAGACATACATTTCTCATCATATTCTCAAGCCCTGTCTTATGCCATACATCAGCTGAAACTATGATTTTGGGCCATATGTAAATGATCCTCTCAGTCTGTAATATGGTGATGTGGGATTCATGCTTCAGGCTGAGAATTTTGTCACCACTGAACTTCAAGATAAAAATAGCCAGACTAGAGACTTGTTTTGCCTGGCGCTTTGGTTTCATTTGCAATTTTGTCACGAAGCTATGATATTTCAGCTTCCAATGAAGCCGGGCTGTCTTGCTGATTTTAGGTTACGTCCGTCCATGGTAGAGCACGACCAGAAATACTTCATGAAAAACAGACTACCATCTTAATGCCAAGTTATATTTTCCCTTTTTTTTTTTTCAAGTCTAAAATCATTAGTGACAGCCCAAGGAAAAGAGTTGTGTGTTCGAAGAGGGAGTAATAAACTCAAAACTATCAAGTGCAAGTCCTCAGGTCTAGAGCCAGGGTAATGATAAAGAAATTGGTACACAAATACTCATTTGCTTCGTAGGTTATAAGTTCATTAATAAAGCCTCGATTCATTTGGATTTATTTGACAGAGGTTTGGCATGTCTGTGTAATTTTTTGCCCACCATATAAAGATTTTTCTTCTCAAAGCAGAGCTCAGTCACATAAATCATAGCAGCAATTTTATGCCAGATTTTCCATAAAGCATGTTCGCCCACAGTTATTGATTTCAACTGGCAAATCTCCCACATTTTCATCTTCTGGTCTTTCTTCTCCCATTATCTAGTATTCCATGGAAATGTTGCATGATGTCACTGATATCAGAGCACAAAACGTCCAAGTGAAACGTGGGTTCATGCTCAGCTCGGCGTGAGAAGCAGGGCTTGGTTTAACACAAACATGCTTGTTATCTGTTGGAGTTTCTGTGTTGACTATCAGGCCAGGAGGTCAGTGTGGAATCTAGCAGAGACAGGAAACACCTGTTGAAGCTCACTCCTGCTGCTCAGAAATGAGATGAAACAGAGCATTGCTTTTTTTTTTTTTTGCAGTGGGATCACATTGAAAGCTTATTGACTCGCTTGAACGATGGAATTACGGGAAGGGTTTACGAGCTCATGCTTTCACGTTCCTATATATGAAAGAAAGGCCGTAAATACTCTGTTCCAAGTGCTTTGGTACAGGGGGGGGACAAAAATTTTACACATTCAGCATATTCCTCCTCTCCTGGATCAGAAACTCTGTAAGCTTTACTACCGGTGTTAAAATTTGACCCTGGGATCCTGGAAGCAATCTGTCATGTGTACCCAATGAAGTGATGATGTCATTTACATCTCCACATTCTCTCTTTGCAAACACACGCTGTGCTTAGAATCCCAACATGCATAGATTTGCACAAATGATCTATGCCGGCACGAACCGAGCTTCTGAAAAGCATTTTAAATGTGGAACCCACGCAAGCTCCCAGTGAGACATCCATCTGAGTGACAGGACATGGTATTCTATGATTGTAGGAAAGCGAACATGGTTGTCTAAAAATTAGTGGCTGGCATTGCTTTTGCTTAATGCATATTTCTCTTAGGCTCTCTTGAGAAATTAGTAATCTGAATGAGTGCTTGCTCTTTATCCTTCGCAGTAAGTGGCTTTCTCCATAGCGTGGATGTCTGACACTATTGTTTCAACGAGTTGAGAGGGTGTAGGGTGCTCGTTTTGAAACTCAAAAAGGTAAAGAAAAATTATAAGAATCTTTAGCAGGTCGCTCTAAGTCATAATTGTGTATGGTGTTTAAGAGGTAGAGATAGTTGGGCATTGATGTTGGTGAGGAGGTCTGGGGTGCAGTCGGTGTTCCAGTTCATCCCAAAGGTGTTCAGTGGGGTTAAGTGAAGTGAAGTGACTTTGTGGCCAAGTGTGGTGACCCATACTCGGAATTTGTGCTCTGCATTTAACCCANATTCACTCCCCCACCTACAATCCCTGCCGGACCCGAGACTCGAACCCACGACCTTCGGGTTCACCTTCAGGTTACAAATCCGACTCTCGGAGTCAGGCCACGACTGAGGTCAGGGCTCTGTGCAGAATACTGGAGTTCTTCCACTCCAACCTTCACACGCCATGTCTTCATGGACCTTATATTGTGAACAGGGGCATTGTCATGCTCGAACAGGTTTGGGCTAGGCCAGTTCCAGTGAACATTAAAGCATACAAAGTCATGCCTGACAGTTGTGTGTTTCCAACTTTGTGGTAACAGTTTGGGGAAGAACCACATATGGGTGTTATGGTTAGGTGTCCACAGTCTTTAGGCCATTTTGTGTATTCCGTAGGTGTGGTACAGGAAAAACATTTGCTATACATATGCTGTAAAATTGATCCAAATTGAGTCAGACAAGGCTGTTCATGGTAGGGATTAAACCGAGAAACTACACACTGGAAAAAAATCAACATAGTTATCCAACCAGCCCCGAAGAAGTTCGAGTTAATCATCCCTTTCTTTGAGACTGTAAATTTCAGGTCTGTGCAGTAGAAGCAAATATTTTGTCAAGCGTGCGTTCTGTGAAATTCATCACATCACATATTTCACTTGTGCACACAGGCAGTGACTTCAGTAATGGTCTCTTGCCTGCAGAAGTCCGCTTGCAGCAGACCACTGCCCATTGGTCCTGTATGAAAATGAGCCTGATGATGTGGTATGGTGTCGAGTTGGTGTGTATGTGGCATGGGGTTTGTTCAGCTCCCAAGCAGCTGTTGTAGGTGCTAGGTTGAACTGCAGCAGGTGGTTGATTCGTGACCACCATGCCTGGTCTAATAACCCAGACTGAACCCCATGATATCAGCGGTTCGCAATAATTTTTTCTTCCATTTAAAAAAAAAAAAAACCCCACAAATCTCCATATGATTGCAGCACAGATTCTTTTCATGGATATAATCCATGTATCTGAATTAGCTACATTACACAAAGAAATACAGTATTTTTTGGAGCCATTGGAGCATTTTGCTCAAGATGTAGTCCCAAATCTGAATATTACACTATATAGAGACCTAGTAAGTGAGTTTTGTCAATTGATAATGGCTGAAAGCTTAATGTAATGCAGTCATAAAATCCCACAATGCCCTGCAAAATATTTTAATCTAGCGGATACAAACTGCTCATTAAGCAGTTTGCATTTGATCAGAAAAGAGATAATAACAGAAGCAAAAAACTCTTTTAAGCAGCAAATTCAAAGCATTTTGGATAGTATTAACCGTCCTTTCTTATTGCAGCTAGATTCGAATGCAAGATTCAGAAGCCCCTGAATTCAAATGACCAGACAATTAGGCTTGTAGCTATAATTACTAAAAAATAACTTTCGTAGTAGTTGATTGTTATCTCTACCATCGTAATGTCATTAGGAAATTACAGACCCTCTGTCTATGCTTCATGAACTCCTGGGGAAAAGCATGTGTTAAGGAGTCTGCTGTAACATTGATTTTTTTGTGAAATAAGCTTCCCGAGTGAGAGAGCTGCCACCACAACACCCAGTTAGCTCACACATAGGAGTGTGAAAAGTGGCACAGTCATATCTCTTTTATTCAAGTAATGCTGACAAGCTCCTGTTTAAACCCTGTTTTAGACATTTGCAAATGGCATGCCAAATACAATTCAAATGGTGCTGTAATCTGTTCTTCTTTATAATACATCTCCCGAACCTTTTCATAAAACAAATGCCAATGGATTATTGCTTGAGGGTGATATATATATTTCTGAGAAGGATTTTTTTTCCTTCCCAGCGAGGAGCTTTGACTTAAATGGTAGAGAATGGTGAGGTATTGTTCAGTGAGCTGTTTTTAATTCCAAGGCTCATCTATACATTAGCACTTATTGGCAAGACCATGATGAACAGCTTAATCACATCTATTGGAGAATGTAAATGCATTCTCTTAATGTGTGACAAATAGCAAGGGCTTTCTTCTCGTCATGCCTCACTGCCTGGCTAAATCAAGCCTTTTTTTGGTGTTGGCTGTCAGATATATGTCACTAAAAACCCCCCATTAATTGATTTTTCTATTAGGTAGTATGACCCTATGCATTCGTTCATGAGTGCATAGCAGAAGACAGAAAAAGGGTGGCCTTTGTACCTTTCTCATGGGTTAAACAGAGATTAGAGGCAAACATCTATGTTTGTTTAGCAGAGGCACGGTTGGTCATCTACTACAGCCACCAAGCATTGTGCAGCCACTGCATGAGCCTTCTGGATGATGATAAGCTCCTGTAGGAACACGATCGGGCTGATAACTGTAATTCTCAGCAATTCAAACACAGTGTATGTGCACAACATGTGGGTTGGTATGCACGCTGGAGCCTTTATTGTGATACATTTTCAAATGAGCAGCGGTACTCGCTTTCCCTTCCTCTGAGCAAATTTGACCATCTGTGTTTCTCTTCGTAACAGTGAGGAAGTAGTTTCTTTCCCTGTGTGAGCCAGGGTGCTTATAGAATTGTCGGCACAATGAAAGCAGCAGTGAACGAACCTGGACAAAAAAACCTAAAGAGCGTCAACATCATCATTGTCATCATCAACATGAACAACAAAAGTATTGCAGTGTTAGCATTCTTAGGTTCTCTCTAGGAGTGGGCGATATGAAAAAAAATCATATCACGATTCTCAAATCACAGATACTCAGATATCATCGTAAGTTATTTTTATACAGTACACTAGTATTACATAAAAGAGCTGTTATAAATTATATTTAAAAATATATATAAATTATTAAAAAAATTATAAAAAAATATTTTATAACATTCAAATATTATATATATATATATATATATATATATATATATATATATATATATATATATATATATATATATTAAGTATAAAAAAATATTTTTTATTTANTATAAAAAAATATTTTATAACATTCAAATATTATATATATATATATATATATACATGTATAAGGAATACATCTATTTTATTTATTTAAAAACAAATTCATCACTTTAAAAAGAGAAATTTATTTATTTATATTTATTATTTATTAATTTATGTTTACAGTACACTATTGTTACATAAAAACTTTTATAAATAATATACTTTTTAATTATTAATAAAAAATATAAATATATAATTGATTTATTTTTAAACTAAATGTTAATTTTAAATATTTAAAAAAAAAAAAAATATATATATATATATATATATATATAATTATTTTTATAAAATTTAATTTAAAAAATTCAACACTTGAAAAAAGACAAAAAGAGAATTTTTTTTTAATAATTTGATAATCTGATCATTTATAATCTGATAGTCACATCAGGTATTTCCAGTAACTTTGTCTAACGCTAACGCTAACCCATATCTCAGAAAAACATCTTCTGACATAATTTATCATGATATCAACCCTAGTTCTATCTGGGTCGAGAATGAATGGGAGAAGAGAAATAAGAAGAATGATATTCTACACTAACTGAATAAACCTGAAAAGTGGCACTGCCAGTTTTACATTTTACTTCACCGACTTGTGCAGAAGCGCTCCGTAGTAGTTGTGTAATCACCAAAATGGAAATTCCACTAATGACAGGCAAGCTAATACGCGGCAGAGGAAGAAATATATCACGGCTAATATGGTTGCCTCACATTTGTATTAAGGTAAACGGCTGGCATTCACCTAAAATTACAAGGTCAATTAAACTCCATGGACAAACTGATTATGGCTAATGTAATGTAATTAATGATAAATGGGCGGGAGTGCAGCATGGCCTGAGCACAGAGAGAAGCAGGTGCTGGGGTGAACTGTAACTGGAGCTGTAAAAAAAAAAACCTTCACTGCCATGAATGAGGGCAAAGAAACAGCTATTTCCTCTTATTATGCAGCCTTAATGGTGTTGTTGTTGTCAGGAGCAATGCATCTTTCTGCGATGAGATTGTGTTTGCACACTTATTCAGGTGATCCATGGTTCACGCCAGCCTTTGGTCTAATGCTGATATCTTACATGAGCGTGTTTGTCTCATGCTCTTTTTTGTGATACTCTTTTTGTCTTTCTGTGTATGTGGGTTGGATTGACCTGTGGTTCCGATGCCGAAGCTGGTGTGAAAGTGTGAAAGACATAAAGCATTCTTTATGCTGCTGTGGGAGATGACCTTGAGCTCCATCTATACCAAAGTGCAATAGGAAATCATGAAAAAGTATAATTAGAAAGGAATGGCAGTGTGCTGTGCAACACACGGCATTGAAAAGCTCTTCAAACGGTCCTACCCTCTGTCTCAAACGAATATATATGAGAGCAGAGGCGGCTTCTAGAAGATGAAGGAGTTTATCATCGACAGGCAGCCTTTACGTCAAAGTTTAATTGAAGAGCGTCATGGCTTCAGAGCCACTCCGTCGCCAGCTCGGAGAGGGGAGCCGGAGGTGTGAGTGATAAGCAGACAGGCCCTCTCTCATACTCAGACTAATACGAATAGCTTTAGTGCAGAAGCAACCTAACTGCGCTACACAAAAATTGAGCAGTTTCATCACGGATGTAATAGAAGTGGTCACAGTAATCAGGTTTCTCAGGTTGTTCAGTGTCACAACCCTGGAAATGTAATACTTCTCTACCTCAAAAAGGTTTTCCGTGTGAAAATGCACGTCCTCACTCGACACTAAGACCCTCCCTTGTCCTAATAGTTGCCCTTTTGGTGCGATTGTGTCTCTTCTGAATTGCTTGTCTTACTTTTTCTGATTAGGTCTGTGAACTATGCTCAGCCATTGGAAACTCTCTGAAAAAATTAAACTTATTGTTAATCCCAACCTGTTATTAGGACCATGTGGACTGGCAGGGAGGAGCGGTAATGATAATGGTCTTTATCTAATAATGACAGTAAAATATGAGCTTTGAGAGATGTCTGAGTATGGGAGAGAGGTAACGTTTCGCTGGGTGTCAGAGTTTATCTGATGGAAGTGGAGCAGGCGGTGTGTTGTGGGCCTAGGAGAGCTGAGTGATGAAAAGGAGAGAACGTGTAGAATGTGAGAGGTGACATGTTTGATAACCTATAAATAATGTGGCTAAGAGTGGGAGGTGTGTGAGAGAGAGAGAGGGAGAGAGAGAGGGAGAGGGAGGGAGGGAGACTAAGGCAGAGGTCGCAGCATAGTGAGGAACTTCAGGGCCACATTAATCTCAGTTTGCACTCCTTCTCCAATAGCCCACTAGGTTTGTCTCTCATGGGGAACCAACCACTGACTGATCTCCTCCAGCTTTTGCACGGAGGATCTAAAACAAACTCAAGGAGACATATGGTGTCATTTCCTTTACTGGGCGCGGTTTTAAATTTAGCTCTGGAAAACCTGATGTAATTCTGAGAACCTGGCCATCACGCCAGCGGTAGCCAGCTATTCGACTGAGGTAGGGATTTGGATTGGCAGTACTTTACTAAAAGTAATCATATCCAGGGCCAAAGGTTTGTGTAGTTTGAGCGTGTGGCTTATTATTGGGTTTTGCCCTGTGGACATGATGTGTGTGCACTACTTGGTGCAAAAAGAAATTACACGTCTGAATGAAATGGCAACATCAACACATTACGGAAAGGAACTGTTGCAATTAATGTGGGGGTGTGTGTTCGTGTGTGGGTGTGTGTTCAACCTGGTGTGTGGGTGTGTGGGTGGGTGGGTTTTGGAAGAGTTTTAGAAAGGAAAAAAAGCAGCAAAGACATCCATAAGCACTTTCAGCCAGTGAAATACAAGCCAAAGAGAAAGCGAGTGGAGAATCTGATGGACTCCAGGAAGAATAGTGTATACTCCACTGAAATAGCTCTTTTATGGATTAACAAATTGCTGTTTTATGGCTTACTAACCCTCTGGCTGTTTTTATTTTTTTAGCTTATGTGAGCAGACATAAGCTCTCCAGCCTAACATTTAGGTACTCCATCACGGTTCAACTCTAGCCGGTTTCCGTAATTAGGTTCTGTGCTTTATTATGGTGGTCTTCTCATTAGTGAAATCAGGTTGCATCATACAGATCTACAGCAAATAGCTGAGTGCACTTCAGTCCTTGATAGGCCAAACACTGGTTTAAGGAGAAATGTACTGCAGATATATTGAATAAGTCTGAACACATTCTCCATTTTGAGAATGCTGTAATATTTTATCAGTGCTCTCTCTGTGTGGATTAAAAAAAAAGACTAGCAACAGGAAGACTACAGGACTATTCAAATTGGACTTATTTTCCATGGAGAGCTGGGGTAATATAATTATTATTCTGGGATTTTAGTCCTGTCCAAATTCCTCATGTCTGGAACGATTTTACGTTCTTTAAAATGACCAGCAGAAAAAAACCCCAGGTAGTAGATATCCCACCTAGTAAAGTGTCCATTATACCCTGTGGGAAGAGTTTCTGTGCTTTTTCTTCAGTATAAAGACACTCTGTGAAGTACTATTTTCTGTCGTTTCCTGACAAAACCAAAATTAAACCAAGTATTGGCCAGACTTTAAAGCACAGAACAAGAAAATATAGTCCTTTTTTATATTTAAAGGGACTTGTCAGAGAAACAAAGCTTCTGGGGAGGGGGTTGAGGTAAATTATAGCGGTACAGCCTGCATAGGCGACATGTTATGGTCATGTGACCTAATAATCATCAAGCACAACTTAAACAAGTGGTTATAATAAAGGTCAGAATAATCTCATTATAATGAGAATTATAATGGAATTCTTGCTGTGATAACCATGTGTACATTGTGACTACACTCACATCTCTGTGATTCATTCAGAGATCGCTTATCACGTGTAAATGACTCCAGACATCCTCCAGCAACATTGCTTAACAGACATCACACTCGTATGTGGTTCTTCCCCAAACTGTTAGAAGCACACTATTGTGTAGAAGGACTTTGTGTGTTTGGAATTTCTCTTCACTGGAACTAAACATGTTCCAGCATAACAATGTCCCTGTGCACAAAGCAAGCTCCATGAAGACATGGTTTGCCAAGTTTGGAGTAGAAGAACTACTTCTGAGCCCTGACCTCAACCCTGCTGAAGACCTTTGGGATGAACTGAATGCTGACTTTGTGCCAGGTCTCCTTGCCTTACATCAGCGCCTGA
>CM074967.1:14448742-14461201 GCA_037577455.1 Pangasius macronema | reverse complement strand
TGGATGGGTTAAATGCAGAGCACAAATTCCGAGTATGGGTCACCACGCTTGGCCACAAAGTCACTTCACTTCACTTCGTTAGTATTAGTATTACAAATGAATGTAAAAATGTACGGAGTTGTGAATGAGGACTTTATGAAGATTAATATTTGTTAAACGACTGTCCAACCTGCTCCTATGGACAAGCTTGTGTGACTAGTCATTTTTTACAAAGTTAAAACTAAAACTGATGAATGACATGCATGCCATACAGAGTGATATCAAAGTAAATCATCAGTGAATCCTGTCCCATTAAAGCAAAAGAAAATAAAGGAAAAAACCCTTCCCAGCATACTCTTACGTAACATGAAGTTGACAATAGAATGGGCTTTGTCCTGTCTAGAATATTACACTTCTACTGCATATCTTACTGTCTGCCTACATTTCTTTATCATATGCCACAGTAGTGACTAGTGAATGCGTTAGATTAATTCGTCAGTATAAATTCACAATAGTGTTATAGTGTTCACGTATGTCAATGTATATAATCGGTAAGGAAAAAGAATTTTAGTAGTATAAGAGCTTTCAGAGCCTAGGTTATTGGTGTTAATCAAGAGAATAGATAATAAGATGTTTAAAAAATGTAATAGCCTTAGTTTATGGCCTTTCAAAGACTCACAAAATGCTGATGTTGTCCTGGCAGAATCTGAGTTTGGCTCCCCTGCTTTAGAGTTTTAGCAAATAAGTATTGGAGACGCACTAGCAATAATTCATTAGCCATTTGGTTATTACACCCATACTATAAACACACCTCTTGAGCACACATTTGGTTAGCATGAGAACTGGCTTGGCACTTGTGGATAGATGTTGTTTGTGTTAACATCCTTGGGCGTTCTGGCATAATCCGCTTTGTTCGGGGGTCATTAAGCACCACAGGACGTTTCTCCATCCATCCGTGCTCATCTGCTGCGAGGCCATTGTTCTCCAGAGCGTCCAGGGCCTCGATGAGCACGCTGCAGATGTTTGCCTTTGCCGTCCCTGCCAGCGCGGTGGCGGGAAGCTTGTCTGCTTATTTTCATATTAGAATATGCATATTCCGAGGGCATGACCTACTACGCCACGCATATGTCGTGGCACAGCGGTTTTCAGATTACCCACCATGAGAAAAATGAAATGCAGAATGCAGCCGGTGCTCACCATGACCTCAGAGAAAGAGAAAAAACTTGCTTTCAGAAGTGAAGCCTCTTGAAACATGCAATCCCATCAATATCTTTTCGTAATTGATGCCTTCAATTAGAATGACTGATTGTCAGACACTTAATATTATTTGAGAGTGCAGCAACTAATTATGTTTGTGCATGTGTCTGCTTCGTGAAAAAAGATGTCCGGCGGGCCTGCCGCAGATGCTGAGCAGCTGCGGGAAGAGTATTAAAATAAAATGAATCCCTTTGTGAATGTTTGTTAGCTGATTCCATCCAAGCATATACGGCTTAAATGGAATCTCTAATGTCTGCCTGGATATGGTTCATTTTTATACTGGGAGCTATTTTCAATATTTTATGTGCTATCTTTCTCACTGAAAACTCAAAAGACTTACTCAGGAATTAGGTTAGGTGCAGTCGAGTCCACAATTATTGGCACCCCAGAAGAGAATGGGCGAAAATTATTGTGCAAAATAAACATTATATAGATTGATGCCTGCCGTAACATGTCATTTCTTATTCTTTTTTAAATAATGGTGTATTTTGTCAAAAGCATGTGAAATATAATAGCATTAATGAATTGGGGAATGCAGCCAAAGACAATACGCTATTCGAGTCGAACAGATAATGCGTTCTAAACAGATAAAAGCACTGACATGAATAGCAGTATTTTTTTAATTTCTCGTTTTGTCTGCTGGTTGACTTGCTTGAGCCTTTCATTTCTCCTGGCCTTGATCTTCCATGCGTGATGTGCCTGTTGATTTCCTCTATGCCAGGGAAGTTTGCTCTGCTCTGCTACTGTAACTCTGTGTTTGTGCTGTTTGGTGCCATCATTCTAAGCGGTGCCTGGGGCTGCTTGTGGGGTCTAGTGGTCTGGTTTCTGGTTTAGATCAGGCCCACTTCCGGTTCTATGTCTGAGTCTGAGTGAATAAACTTATTTGAAGCAAGGGGGAGACATCGTTATTCGACAAACCTTCCCAAACTGAACAAGCCACAAAAGGTTACAAGGAAAAGTGTAACATATGAGATGTTGGATCACTGATGCTTTTTCCGGCTAGTCGGCTAGTATTCCTGGAGATGTTGTGAAGACTGATGGCATCATAAATGCTTCTGGAAGAAGGTAAAGCCACAAACATACATCTACATTAAGACAGAAAGTTTGCAGAAGCACAAAATCAATGTTTCAGATTTAAACCCTATGAAACGCAGTGGTCTAAATGAAGAGCGCTGCCTAAGAACGTGAAGTTTAAAATGTTCTGTATGGAGCAGGTTAATTTATAACAGATAATTTAGTCTAAAAAGCTAAGATTGTTCAAATCAAAACTATATAATACTGACATTCATGTGTTTAAGCTCAACATATAATCTATTGCATGCATTAATCATTTTAGTTATTTATTTGCCTAATTTTCATGAAGGGTGCCGTTATTTCTGGAGCCGATTACATATCAAGGCACGGTATTTAACTGCTGAACTGGTGTTCACTTTCTAATGTGTTTAGAGGTGGGAAAGTTAGGTTCAGAAGTATTTGGACAATGATGGAGTTTTTGTGATTTTGCCTTTATACACCACCACAATGGATTTGAAACAAAACAAACATGATGTGATGGAAGTGTAGACTTTCAGTTTTATTTTAAGAGGCTCCACAAAAATATGGCATTTACCATTGAGGAATTACAGCCATTTTCAGCGAAGTACCTCCATTTTCAGGGGCTCAAAGGTATTTGGACAAAGAGACATAATTGTAAATATGACCATAATTTTAATACTTGGATGAAAATCCTTTGCAGTCAGTGACTGCCTGAAGTCTGGAGCCCATGTTCTCAAAACCTGCAGATGCTTTGCCAGGCTTCACTGCAGCCACCTTCAGCTGCTGCTTGTTTGTGGGTCTTTCTGCCTTCAGTCTTGTCTTCAGTAAGTGAAAAGCAGCTCTATTGGGTTAAAACTGCTTTTAGAAACTTTTAGAAAACCGGCTAGCCCGCTTGCGCTTAGGCTAAAAACAATAATAATCCAGACGTAGTTATTTCATGCTGAGAACATTACGAATACGATGCTTTTTCGGGGCTGTGTGAATGTTTAGTTGCATTATTAGTGACAAAGTAGTTGTTAATACTGTTATTAATTGTGTGTGACCTCATGGCTTAAATGACTTAGATCCCCCAGTGTTATCCATATTTAGCCAGAATGAGCAATTTTACAGCTCATTACTTACATTGCTTGTGTGTATTAAATCTAATGGTGCCACTCTGCATTGGACTAGCTTGAAAACAAAGGGACCTCTGGATTCCAGCCAAATGATTATGTACTTAGAAAAATTAATTTTGTTTAAAACTGCAAATAAGAGTTAGATAAGAGTTAGAGCAGGTGTGTAATGGCCTCACAGGGCTGCAGGTCTCTGGAGTAATATTTCATGCTAAAACTGCATCACAGTCTACTGTTTCAGTGCGACTGTGTAAGGTGTTATGCTATTGTTGGAAGATCGTGAGTTAGAATATTGACAAGTCCATGGCTGAGAGTCCAAGAGAGCGTATTTGTCCCTGCTCTTTAGGTAGAAGAGACAACATTCTTCTCTCATCTGTCGATTACATCAATCCGTGCCATTCGCGGGAAGTTTTTGCTCTCCTCCAAACACGTTCAGCTGCCATATAAATCTTACTTACACTAGCTCCTTGATTTGTTAGCTCAGGCTCTCAGCAGATCTATAGCAGGGGTGGACAAATCAGAAATTTATTCGCCAGGCCACAGGGCAAGTAAAGCTCCAGTGTTCTTGCCCAGTCCGACGGTTCGCTTGCTCAGAGAAAGCCTTTCACGTCTATTATTCCCTTTGCTGAATAATTGTTTCCTATTTGCTTTGGTTTGTAGTTAATTAAATAAACCAAAAAGCAAAAATATGTTGTCTGAGCACTGAAAATACATGAGTAAAGAAATACAGCAACAGAAAAAGGTAAACAACCCTTTAAGATGCTCCTAGCATAGAGAACATGGAGTCAGAACTCAATAAATTACTAGATATTTATGTAACTAGTTTAATCCATTTTGTTTAATGCATCTATTCTTTTCCTTTTTGTTCCTCAGTCCAAATATCCAGAATACATGGCATGGCAGCTTTGTTCTGTCACTTAGTTTGCTCCTCATAGCTCAGCGTAGCGGTTCGTAATTGATTCACTTTTAAGTTAAAAAGGTTAAAAAGTGGTAGCTAGCGTAATATAATGTAATGTGGTAAGCTAGTCAGCTAATTAAGTTCTTAAGTAATTAATACGGACTAAAGGAAATGAACATGTTTATGAATTCGACTGTGTGGCCGTAGTCATTATCCTGCTCTAACTGTTGAATGTAGCGCATCATGTTTGCGACCTCAACAGGAAGTCATCTAGTAGTCTGTGACCTTTTCAGCTATGAGCTGCGATTGAAAGTATTATTTAAAGTTTGCTAGTGACGACTCAGTAAAAAACTTTCTATTTGTGTGTCGGTGTGTGATGTGCGAAGTGCAGAAGGTGGTGGGATTTTGAAAAACTTGCTATAGTTACGACATGAAAGTGCATTTAAACATACACAGGAACAAAAAGTTTGATAGCCTGATAGCCTGAAAGCTAGCAACCCGTGCCTAAGCCTAACACTAACCCTGATCGCCTGGCAATGAAATGTGCTTAGTGATATGTAGCAGAAGACTGTATAGCAAAAGACACACTTTATATAGCAAAAGACACACTTTGCTTGATGCCAGTTTCCTATTCACTTTTTGTAAATCTTTACAGTTAAGCTTGATTATCGTGAAGCTCTAGTTTATTAGCGCTTGCATTGAAGGACGAGGTGTCCACTTTCAGCTTCATTAACATTTATTGAATCGCTTTCTTATCGCCTTCTATATGTCTTTTATATCCCACTGCAGCGGATGAGCCAGAGCAGAATACAGAGATCTCCTATTTGCCGGTGAATGGTGCTGCTGATTTCTGTGGAAGAACAGAAATTTTATTTCGCTCTGTACAGTATTTGCCTGCTGAAGAGTATGCATTTGAATGTAATTTCCTCAAGGTTAAAAGCCTCATAAATGTTCGCACATTTCTGAGTGACAGTGATTGGGAATGCTTAAGCGCAGATTCCCATCGTAACTATCTTTAAATCATTTGACATTTATGACCATTTCAGACATCAAGGAGTCTAAGAGGGCATTTCAGCCAGTCGAATTAAACGTTATGTTAAATGGAGAATAGAGCTAGGTGTCTGAATGGACATGTCTCCATGGACACAATATGTCAATACAAAAGATGTACTTTGGCGATCATGTGCAAACAGCCCATTAAGTCTTGGGCTAATAGGTAATTCTGCATGTACAGATCTGACAGGCACATAATGTAGCGGTCTTCGTAACTGCAACTGTAGTGTCGATAATACAAATCTGGCAGTCAGTAACAGAAGCTGTTGTGAGATTTGTTGTGTCACTTGTTATCGATGGAAAATTACATGAAAACTGTGAATGCTGCCACTTTTGTCTTTGACACTTAAGAGTCACACTTCCCATTTTTTCCCCCGTGTGAATTATACACTTTGAGATAATTTACCTTTTTATTTTTTTTATTATTATGCAACAAGCTATTCCAAAGAATATTTTAGGTTACTGTGTTGAAAGAAAGCAACGATTTCAAGCCTTTACATTTACATAGTGAAAGGAAATAAAGGATGAAAGGATGCACTGTGTGTGTGCAGTATTTCATTGTACACAACGAAAACGCAATCAGTGAACATTAAGAAGCCGTTGCTTTTCTTTCTGTCTTTATGATTTGGTTGTATCAAATAATGAGTATGGACACATTATTTATAGTTACGCACACACACCGGTTAGTAAACACCGTCTTGCCATATCTCTGAGTTTAATGGATTCACCAGAAGAAAATGATTTGAAATATTCCTTGTCCTCGTGCAGACTAAATAAGTGAGTGAAGTGAAGTGTAGCAAAGTGTGGTGAGCCATACCCGGAATTTGTGCTCTGCGTTTAACCCATCCAAGTGCACACACACAGTAGTGAACACACACACACCCGGAGCAGTGGGCAGCCATTTTNTGGTCATTCACTCCCCCACCTACAATCCCTGCCGGACCCGAGACTCGAACCCACCACCTTCAGGTTCACCTTCGGGTGAGTTACATGTCCGACTCTACCAATGGTACTCTACCAAAGTGCCATTTGGAGGTTTAATGACCAGCTTGTGCTCTAATCAGCACTATTTCAGTTTATTTTTGTACAGACACAGAACTGATATTTGGTTTGTGGGTGGGCCTGTCCCAGCTGGTAACATGACTAACCACCTGTTTTATAGAAGCCATAATTTCACCAAAATTAAGGCTACAGTGAAAAGCTCTAATTTTAGTAATTTCAGTCGTGGCGCCAACCGCAGCAGCAAACAGATATATACAAAACATTCCCGAGCACTCTCTAAGCCCCTAGAACGCAACGTGCACGTATTGCAGCCATTCAACCCATATTAAAAAGTAGGCTTAAACATTAGTCATATTCTAAAACTCTTTCTAAACGCTGGATGGCATTTATAGTGTAATTTAGGCAAAGATTAGGATTAATCTGTGCGCAGAAATCTGACCCCAAACTATACAGGCACTTAAATGGTGCTGCTTGAATGTTTGCTTTCTCTGTGGGTGGGCAAAGAGTGTGCATAGAAGTCTCGGTGATGGAGGCAGCGAAGCACAGCTTTTATGAAAATGAAAACACTTCCGCTGGCATGGAAATGGTCCCTTTCATATCAGAGCTAACACTAAGCTATTCTAAGGATGTGAATGACAGCCTGTAATAAGACATGGTTTGCATCGTAATTTTAGCTTCTTTATCGAATTTCTGTAATACAAATCATGTGCTTCATAATGTCACAGTTACTAATGTCAGTGAGCTAGTGAAGTATATTACTATAATGATTGCTAGCTGAATGGTCACATACTTTTCACCAGCATGATGATGACAGGTTGAACAGATTTATTGCATCAGTAGCCTGGCAGCTCAGAACCTTGTGTAGCACAATTAGATCCATCTTATATTAGTGTACACGGCATGAGTTTGCATTTAAAAAGGAGTAATACAGTTTGAGTCATTATTTCAGTAAATATATATAGTATTGTGTTTTGCAGAAGGCCTTCACACTGAACTCCATGCCTCCACACTCTCTTTTATGTAAATACTTCCATTTTGTTAGTTAAAGTATGGCTCACAGCCTCGTTCCTATTCTGCCTGAGAGCTTCATCAGCGCACTGCTGTCTGGCAGCATTTCTGCCAATCAGTGCAAAGCCAGATGGCATTAAAAACATCATTTCATTTTATCCGTTTGTCAACTTTCTGCTTGTCAGCGGAACCCAGGAACGCCAGCCATCTATCCAGAGCTTTGCGCTTTCCCCCCGTCCTGTCTCTCTCTCTCTCTCCCTCTCTCTCTCTCTCTCTCTCTCTCTCTCTCTCTCTCTCTCTCTAGCTACAGTGGGTCTCCACCCATCTTTTCAGAGTCCAGCTTAATGCCTGTGCCCTTTTTGTTTAGGCATCTGGTGTGTGTGGAAACTTCTGAACGGATCAATGCTTTTGTCGCTTTGTCCCATCGGATATGTCTACACACACACACACACACACACACACACACACACACACACACGCACACACACACAAAGCAATGACTGATGATCAAAAGCTGAGAATTACTGGCCTGTGACTTTCAAAAAGTGACCACCCAGAGATGTAAAGGCAAATAAGTCAACTAAATAGTCACATAGTTGAAGCACTGATGCAGCACTCTTTTTTTTTTTTTTTTGCTCATGACTTCCAAATCAGCGTGGCACGGAGCACAGCGGTTTTCTATTCTGATCAGCTGTGCGACACACTTAACGTTCAAGGCTTACACCCCACCATCTATGTTGTAGTACACGTCCGAAAACCAGCACATGAAGAGAGTTGTGAGTTGCGATTCTTACTACGCACTGTACATACACGCATTTCGTTTAGTGCCTCTTCTCTAAAAAGAGCGTCTCTTTGGTAGAACAGCTGTAGATAATAACCTCGCCAGCTCCTTTTGGGAGAGTTTAGACAGGGGCCAGGTCAGACCTGACAGAGATATGGCCAGAATTTATAAGGCAAACAAATAGGATGGGTATGCATCTCTCCTCTGAGAAGAATCATTAGTACTGGAACATTAAGCAGTGGTGTTTTTGTCTCTAAATTAGTTTCTGATGCCGTGCACTCTGTTATCAGCCTCCAGTGTGTCTTTGAATGTACGCTGTGTGCTTGGCACGGCGGAGAGATTGGTGTTCCAATGAGCAGTGGGACACCTGTTTTTAATTCTTCTCTGCTCACTGGCCTCCCTGACCTGCTCCAGGGAGCATCGGGATTAAGATAAGTCCCCTTGTTGTCCTCGCTCTCACAGTTTTTTTTTTGTTCTCATTAACTTTTCCTAATAGTCATCTGTAGAGTGTTTCACTGTGTGCTGAGCATATGTATGGTGAAACTGTCTTATACATGGAAATGAGCGTCCAGTGTCCGACACATAGCGTAACCGGAATATCGTTTAGCTTATGGCCATGCATTATGCATGTTCAGCGGATATGTAGTGGAAGCAGTGGTGTAGGGAAATTCATTTAGAGCTTAACCATGTTCTTTCAATGGGTTTAAAGTGTGAGGGATAAGTGGAAGATATGAGATCGTATGAGATCTTTCTGTCTGCCTGTTAGAATTCTAAACAAGTCACTCTTTTTCACTTTTTTTTCTATTAGAAACATGCTTTAAAGGTGTATTAGTGGCAGCTGGTAGCCATTTCAGGTACAGACAGGGGACAAATTAAAGGAAAAGCTTGTGGTTGTGTTACAGTATGTTATTGGCTAATACTGGCCGTTGTCCGTTGTCCCCTTAAACAGGAACTGCCAATCACTACGAAGTTGTTTTTGACTGATCACCTTTATCCTGTGATGAAACATTCACAGGGCTCACGGAATGGTTTGATGAGTATGAAAATGATGGAAATCATAAATGTTATGGCCTTCACAGCCATCTGGTCTTAACCCGTTTCAACCCAACTCTTATGGAAGACTGATGTGTTAGACGCCATTATCGAAACACCAACTAAGGGAATATATTTTGGAAGAATGGTGTCCATCCATCCATCCATCCATCCATCCATCCATCCATCCATCCATCCATCCACCACAACTCCAAAGACATGCAGAATCCATGACAAGGTGCACTGAAGCAGCTCTATGAATGGCTATTCGTGGTTTCTCAACACCTTACCAAGACACTTTATGTTGTTTTTTCCCTTTAAGTTTCGCCTGAACTCGTGTCTAGAATGAAGAAGATGCATTTTCACGATCTCACTTACTTCCTGATGATCTTTCCAAAGGCCTAAATGAATCTAAATGAATCTAAAAAATGAACCTAATTATTTTTATAGCATGCTTACCATCTATATTAGCCTTAATTTCCCACAGTACCCTGGTTCGTTAGCAGTGCTAATGTAGTTTAAGCCCCAGGCACTCTGTCTGTCCACAGCCTGTAAAGCACCTCCTACCTGTTATACACTTATCTGAGTCTTGAACGTTGCAGTCTGATTTATTATCTACACGCCCATGTACACACACTTGCGTACGTTCAGTGGATTCTGATGGAACTTCCATTCCGTCCAAGTTCACAGCTTCACAAGCAGCTTTACAGATGTCCAGATATGGATTTAGATTTAGATCTCTAATGAGCAAGCTAGAGATAGAGATAGTGGCAAGGAAAAGGTCCCTGAGACGACATGAGGAAGATCATTTGAGAGGAACCAGACTCAAAAGGGTGACACCAGATGAGACACTACTCTTCCATAATTGTGTCAAGAGTCAAGTAGTGCATAGTCATGTGACTTTTTGCTTAATGCGCTTTAGTGCTTGGCTCGTTCACATCTCACAGAAATTCTAATTGTAATTTCAGTTTAGACTATATAACGTATCTTCAGTTTAGACTATCTCGCCAAATAGCTTTGAAGTGTGTGACTTAGCCAGAGATGCTCAAGTTTGTCCTTTTTTGTCTATTTTCAATGGCAGAATCAGGCATAAGAATGAATTTTTTATATATGTATATATAAAATATATATTTTAAACATTATATGTAATATCACACATGGTTATACCAGTATAATAATGGATGCAGGGCTGTTCAGTCATTGAGGGTATTGAGAATATTGAGGATATTACACGGCTGTTGAGGATATTATTTGGCATGTGGCAGTGTTGTTATGAAAATGAACCACTGGATTGCCTACCTGGTTTAATCATGCATCTAGCTACTTCAATATACTTCCAAATATTCAGAAGGCGACAGATGTGCATGTCCACCTGGGCATTTTCGCCTAGCCACAATGAACTAGTTGTGAATAAAGCAGGAACTGGAGCTAAATCGAGACATTATAAATGTGGCCTTTACCAAGAATGGAGCTGGCAGCGCCCAGCGCCAGATCCGCGGTGTAATGGAGACCTGATCCGTTGAGATTGGTTTTGTCTGACAAGACCAGGCTTTTAGTTCACTTAGTTAAATGCCAGAGTTGTTGCGACCTCCTTTGAGGATCGGCTTGAAATAGATCTGAGCACAAAGTGCCCAAAGTACTCAGTGTGTTGTATTGCACAGAAACAAAATCCCCGTGGATTAAAAATCAAGTGTACCATTTGTTACTTATGAGAAACAGATCTGGGGAGTTTCAGTTTTAGTTTTATCTAATTTTAAACAAGCCAAGTAGCTTATGTCTAACTGTACGACCCAATCAGTTGGATCACATTCGCTTCATTTAACATAGACACCCTGCTCCGCGTGATTAAAAATCAGGAACAGGCCAAGACTTTCGGGTTATTTGAAAGGCAACGTTTCATAAATCTTGACTTATGAAGTTTGACTTGAGCATTGTTAGAAGAAATATTTTATAATAATGGCATATGACATTCCCCAGAGCTTTTTAAGCCTGTCGCTGGAAATGAAAAGAGGTGCCAGTTCTGTCGAAGGTGCAGCTTTTCTCTTCCACTGTATTTGAGCTGATTGTTGTAGGTGTGGGACAATTTTATCTTTGGTGTCACATAAGAGTAATAAATCACCTTTTTTTTTTTTTTTTTAAAAAAAGTCTTTTCAGCACTTTAGCCAGTTGTTTGAGTGCTTGCTGTTTATTTTTTATGTGGGAAGATTTGACAGTACCAATATTGAGATTTAAAAAAAAAATTAATAATAAATAATAATTGAAAAGCTGCCTGTGTGTGGGTCTTTCCTCAGGCAACGATCACTTCAGCTTCTCAACATGTGACCTAGGCCTGAACTATAAAACCCGGAGCCTCTTGCATTAACTCTTTATTTCAACGAAGATCTCTCTCTCTCTCTGTCTCTAGTTCTCTCTTTCACACACACACACACACACACACACACACACACACACACACCTGTGCAGGAGCAGTGTCACTTTTCAAACCGATGCTTTTAAATTTTTTACGAGTGTGTGCTTTTGCTTTTCTCGGACTGCTGAGCTGGACTGTTGTGTGGTTATGGTGACGTGGCATGGACGCTGAAGTGTAGCCGTGCGCTTTTACGTAGAGCACATCAAAGCTTCCTAATGATGGGGGGGTGTGTCAGTGCTTTCTGAATAGCCCTTTTATGTGGGCTAACATTGGTATTCAGTTAGAGAGCGGGTCACTATTCAGCCGCTCGCATCTAAAGGTGGGGCGTGCACCTGGCACCAACCGACGCGGTGTTGCATTACACACGTTGCTAGGGAGCCTTAGCGGACACTGACAGGAAGAGCGGTCGAAATTAACAGTGCCACGGATTAACAGCTCCAGCAGATAACACGAGCACGTCTGTAATGAGGACGGGCGGTGTATTATGCGCTTATTGTTAGCCTATTGTGAATCATGATTGTAGCGGAGCGCTTTGAGCACCTGGTTTGTCGTGATAGTATATGAATGACCTCTATAAAGATGTCTATTGGTTGAGTCACTTTAAGAAAATGTGTTCAACTAGGGATTGATTGAATGAGGTAGCAAATTTGACTTTAATGACTCCATGATGAAGGTCACCTGTAACATTCCTAGAAAAAAAAAACGATGCTGTATCATTTGTTGAAAAAGCAACAGAACCAGCTGGGGGTTGAAAGGTCATGTTACAGCTCCAGGTTCATACATGTGCAGGTGTCCAGTGTACTGTACGTCTAAATGTGCTTCTTCTTCTTCTTCTTCTTCTTTTGGCTTTTCCCTTCAGGGGTCTCCACAGCGAATCATCACTCTCCACCTA
>CM074967.1:14427812-14447003 GCA_037577455.1 Pangasius macronema | reverse complement strand
AGTGTTGAGGATGCAGAAGATAGGGATAGGTGGAGAGTGATGATTCGCTGTGGAGACCCCTGAAGGGGAAAGCCGAATGTAGAAGAAGAAGATTTGATTCTTGTAGTCATGCTGTGATGCTTTAAAGCATGCATACGCTGCAGATAATTTCCTAATGTTTGGCACAGCTTTAAAAAAGAAATCCACCCTGAGCGCCTTGGATATTAATCTTTATAATTAACATGTGATCTTCACTGGAGTGCAACGTTACCCACAATGCTGTTCGTCTACCTGATGACACCGGTGCCGGCAGGATTAAGCCCTTTGCTTCATCTCTACCTATAGAGAGTCAGAGCGATGCAGCAGTGCTTTAGTCATTTACTCCAGCTCCGGCGCTCTCACCGCCTCATTTGCACACTCGGCTCGAAGGAAAAAAAAACGAAAACATTCATGCTTATACCATCTTCATGCTTGTTGAGTCTTTGCTCTCTGGCATAACAAACTTCAGGTCACAAATATATCTGCTGAGATTGTTGAGATGTTCAACATCGTGGAGTTTTTTTTTTTTTGTTTTTTTTTAAACTGCCACAAAACATTTGCATTGCTGGCATCTGCAGTGCAGCTTTAACAGCATGCAAATCAGACAAAAACCCTCGTCACAACAGTATCAATGTAGTGCCGCATCAAACCACATTGTCCCACCATTGCTGTGAAAAACCATAATATCGGGAACAATTTAAAGCACAAATACGTTGCGTGGTATCATGTGTATTATAAAGAAAGAAGAAGGGAACAGTTCCAGACTGTGGTGAATGTGTTTATCCTGATTGGCATGAGGTAGCCTGAACCATGGATAAGCTCTATTCTTTGTCCTCCTGACTTGGACATGGCTGACTTGAAGTATTTGAAACTGTTTCAATAGCCTTGATTTCCCCGGGGACACCTACAGTAACTTTATGCACCGTGCCCTTTAAAAAAAAACACACACACACACACCTGAATTTCAGTTTAAACCTGAAGACATCAGACTTTCGACAGGGATTTGGATTACACATAGAAATCGTAGGCATAGAAATGCTTATGTATTTAATTAATATGTCTGTAGAAATGATTTAATCCCGTATTCGTTTGTGTTATATGTTGGAAAATGATCTATTAATAATTCTGCTTTAATAGTCCCTAGCATTCATTTTGAAATCGAATAGAGTACACAGTTTATTGGATGAGAATAGGTCAAGCTGGCGCAGGATGCCGCTTGATTTTTTTTTTTCTGCCCTTATTCCCTAAGAGGCATGGCTCCTCTAATTGCTGTACGCTGTGAGGCATGGCTTCAGGCGCCGTGGATCACTGTGAAGTCGGAGCTTGCACTGAAACATTTAACATTCTGGTCAGACTACTGTCAGAATCGTCTGTTCAGAAGCAGCTTTTGGCTTTTTAATCTGTGGTATCACATCTGCACCAATTTTCTGGGCCAAGAAAGCCTCATAATGCTTGGCTTATGCCTCCACTGTTCCGTGAATACAAATGCCCTTGTGTCATTACAACTTCAGATGCGAAAGTTACCTTCATTGCTCTGCATGCCGTTGCTTTTTAACGCTGCTTTTCATGGCTTCCTGAATGAATGCTGACTTTCTAACTGAGGAGAAGACTCATAAACAAGGTCATCCTGTATATTCATTCATTCATTCATTCATATACATTTCATAAACTGTAGATCGGAAACGTGTGGTACTTTTTTCATTTGTAATTGTGCCGCCGTAAAACGTAAAACAGAGTGATCCTCTCACAGCCTCGTTGTTACAGGCCAGGTGACCTTCCTTTAACGTCGTGCTGAGCTGCTCGGTACATGTCTTTCACAGGCTGCACTAGATCAGACGGACTTCTTCTCTATCTCACTAAGACACGATCCCCCGCCTCGCTGGATTTCTGTAATGAATTGCGGATGCAGTTTGACAGGACAGTGCTGCTGATTCGTGCTTTCCTGCGTGTCATCCTACAACAGGTGTTATCTGGCTCTTCTATGTTGCTTGTCACTGGATAGCAAAAGAGCAAAGACTGTGTTAAGGGTGTTAAAGGTGTTAGACGTCAGCGCGTCAGCAAAAATGGCAGCATGTTTATTCTTCTGTTAAATCTCCGGCTCTTACAGAAGGAAACACTCTGGCACCTCTGTTGGAAAGAATAAGTGCTAATGCTGGAAATAGGCATCACTTGCCAGATGGTGCATACCTCCACAGACCTTGAAATAAACCACAAGATTATTACTATACAAGCAAAAAAAAAAAAAGCAAAAATAGCAGCTTTGTGGAATGAAAGTAATTTAGATTTAGATTAGTAGATGCAGTGAAAATGCTCACTTTTAATAATAAATAAATAATTTTTTTTCGAATATGAACAAATCTATTTATAAGGAAGCACAATGCAATCAATTAGACTTTGTATTTAGCTGCGAAAGGTGGTGCTGTGGTGGTCAGGAAGGAACAACTAGATGCTAATCTCCCAAACAGGTTCTATTAACAGTATTGTTCTCTCTCTAATGAGAGCAATTACACTTGATTGAATCACGCTTCCTAGCACACAGAACGTGACCACAGGCAGGTACATTATGCATTCTAGACTTTTATTTTTTTTTCCCCTCATTGCTCAGGCCTAACAGATGGACTCCGGACACTTACATCCCCTAGGAGCTGTTGTCGCTTGGGTGGCTTTGATTCTGAAGTCTGAAGCAATTTTCAAAATAATATAATTATCAAAATGCTTAAGTTGTAGTCATTAAATCTTCTTGGCTTCATCTGTTAGTGGTGCTTGGCGTAGATACAACAGTTCGCCTTTTTTTTTGACAATAAAGGCATCTTAACACTGATATAAACTTGTCTGATTAAAAGAAAAAAAAGATAGTCATTTGAATGGAAATAACATCACATAAGCGAAGTAATTTCCACGCAGAAGACATTAATTCGAAAATGAAGGGAAGCGTTCATTCCTCGTAATCTTTCCAATCTACATCTCTACACAAATACCCCAGAGGAGAGGCGCGCAGCTCCAGCCAGGTCTGTCCCGCTCCCTCGGGGAAAGGAAGGGAGCATTTCTGGATATGTTTTGATCTTGGATTTCACACCACTTACCTTCTTCGGTGTGTAGCACAGGCTCACAGTTTCAGACCACGGGACTGACAAATAACAGGCCATGCAGTCGTTAGGTTTGATGTGGCTTTTCATGTCACTCTATCTCTGTATGCAGAAAGACAATCTAAGGAGAGATGGAGAGAGGGCTGAACTAATCAATTCATTCTCTGAAGTCTTGATGGGCGTGTATGTGTGTGTGTATGAGACAAAGAGAGAAAGACAGAGGCGGAGAGAGACAGAGAGAAGGACAATGTGTNTGTGTGTGTGTGTGTGTGTGTGTGTGTGCGTATGTGAAGTGCTCTGCAAAGATGTTTTGGTATTAGAAATCCAATATATTTGTGCTCTCTGAGCCATTTCAAGCTTTTCCTTCTACTTTATCAGATGAGGTTGTATTCTCCTGTGACATGCATTATTTTAAATGCTGTTTAACTGGACTTTGATCTCGGAGGACGTCGTTCCAGCAAATTCTCAACATTTCCGGATGCAGAAGTATATTATTTTCAGGCTTACAGTTAAGAGACATCCTACAGTCGTAGAGCTTATTTGAATACCCTACGACTTGGCCTTAATGACTGATAATTAAATCCGTGCAGAATTAATTAGTACCAGGATGGTATAAATGTACTGTTAGTGAATTAATTACATATATTAAAAAAAACGAAATGACCATTCAGCGACGAAGACATTGACTCTGCTAATAGCGAGGCTAGCATGCTAGCATGTGCTGTAGGACTTTTCCAGCTATTGTTTTTCCACCTTGATCTTATTCTAGGATTGCTGACAACTGAGCGAGTCTCCGAGCTTCCTCGTGCTTGGGTCTTGGCTTTACAGCTTGGGGTTTTGGGTGGTACAGAGATTCCATGGTCAGTTTATCCCTCAGTATAACAAAGAGCCTTTCTGACTCACTGCCCTGTGTAATTTGGAGCTTGTAGAGGCAGGGCTGGAAAGCCTACTTCAGATCTAATTATTGATTCAGAAAAGATTTCTTTTAAATATATCTGGTGCTATACTGTAACAGTGAGCTCCTTTGTGTCTATTTTGATGGCGGGTCATGATCAGTACCGTTCAGAGGAAGGCGATAGGACAGTATTGATAGTAATTAGCCTCAGGACTCGTGTAGTATTAGGCTGCAGGGGATTTCGGTAGTGTTCAGCTCAGTGCTTGTTATAGAGGAGGCTGTGGCAAGACTTTTGGGAGGGTTGAAAGTGGGAGTGAAGTGAAGAGTGAAGAGCGACAGAAAGAAAACGAGAAAAAAAGGGATGGCACTCTGTTGCTATCGACAAGCAGATTTATCAAACCCAATGGAGATGCATGCACCATTCTGGGGATGATTCACATTCACCCCGAGTGAATCAGCAGCTGATTGCTGATATGACTGGCACTCATAATGTTTTTTTTTTTTTCCTGCTTGTGATATATGACACATCCTAGCCATAATACAGGAACATGAATAGTGTGCTGCAGTATTACACTCCAGCTGCAGGTTACAGTCACCATGCTTCACTGACATTTGTTTTATGTTATGTTATAATAAGTTCATGCTGCTGTTCTGAAATCCCCAGCCAGTACTGGCTTATACTCGTAAAATTAAATATTACGGTAATTTCCAAATATATCACAGTGTTTGGCAAAATTTCTTAACAGAGTTAAAGAAACTCTTCTTCCTGTGTAATAGTATTAAATGCTAGAGCTGGGTGGTATAACACTATAATATGTCACAATATCATTTTACGAGATATTGTGGAAATCGTGATTTTTTTAAATATTTTTTTTATATATATATATAATTGTATAAAACAAACTAGCTGGAAGTAGCTGATTTTTAAATTGTATAATAAAAAAGTACAGATTTCTTTGTCGTACACTTTTTAGTGTTAATTATTTTTTTATAAACAAAAATGTTTTTTTTTTAACATAATAGATGCATTTATTGTGCATTTGTTTATTAATAATAAATACATGTATTGTTGTTTATATGCAACACAACTGTATTGCTGGCAGTTTGTGAGCATACCTCTAAATATATATATATATATATATATAGCTTGGGATTGGACTGTTTAGTTTTAAATTGCTCTTAAAATTATACCAAAGGAATGTACTGTATTTAGAGTATTTTAGTGTATTTTGCACATTAAGGCAAGGAGCTCACTGCGCAGCGAGTTTCTTGTGAGTTCAGGAAACTGGATAACATCTTTCGAAGGCTAGCAAAAGCACTGTGGTAAATTTCCCGGTGAGGAGGTGTGAGGTTTGCAGGCCTTTACTCATTAGCATCCAGTCCTCACTAATATAGTGCTAGACGTCTGGTCTGTACATGCAAATTGGATCTCTGCTTATGTTTTTTTTTCTCAATTTCATGTATTTCTATGTTTTTTGTTTTTTTTTTATGTGAAGAAAGTCCAACTTGGTAAGATATTCATGGGCCCCAGATATTTTGAAAAGGTTGTGAAAGGGAAGCATGTTCTTACCTGTGTCTTTTCAGAAATTACTTAGATATTCTGTTTCAGCTTAAGACGAATTTATTGTTTGTTTGTTGGTTAGCATCAGACATGGAACCTGTTACAACTCACCATTTGGGAGACAATAGTTGCTAGCAAGGCTGTTATTTAATTTTGCTACAACACGGTTTAATTTGCAAGCACATCTTTTGTACCTTTTTCTTACTACTTTTAATTACAGCCAGAATCAGATTGCTGGTAACACTACCAACAAGGGAGAGTTCGCAAATAAATGGCTAATCTCAATGCAAGTTGAATTCCTAGCAAACATGTTAACATGGGAAACATTCCCATGAGGCAAGCATTCGGTTCACCTATTCACCAGTTCATTCAGTTTCACCTATTCACCAGTTCATTCAGTACACCTATTCACCAATTCATTCAGTTTCACCTATTCACCAGTTCATTCAGTTCACCTGTTCACCAGTTCATTCAGTTCACCTATTCTGACTGCCGGGGCAGTGAGAATCACCTGGATACCTTCTTGTGCATGTGTGCATGCATGCTGAATCCTTTAAACAAAGTCAAGAAGTGATGTATGATGCAGTATTTGCAATAAATACTGCTGTCAAACAGCCAACTTTCCCTTTCATCTTCTTGCTTTGTACATTTCAGACCACATGTAGACCATATGGAGCTACAGGTATCCTGTCCTCCAAAACTGGTGCATTTTTTCTTACATTTTAGCGCCCTTTCTGGAGAAAGCTGATGACCTCTGTGGCACCTGCTGGCATCGAGTTGGTTTCCCTCATTATTTCTCTGTGGTGTTGCTCAGTAGGGGCACTCATCCCCTCACTCTCTGCTGAGTTTGGCGTCTCTCCTCTGAACATTCACCTCGGAGCATTCGCATCCCCAGCTGTTTAGCTGTCCAGTGGGCCTGTGTATGCATTCTCCTAGCATGAATGAGTGGATCTCCCTCATTATATACTGTACACTCTTCCTGAACCTGCTATGTTAGCTGGACTCTGCTAAGGGGCATACTGGGGCTGGAGTTGAGTTGCCTCCTTTTTCCCCTTATGTCTCCACTGGGTTCAGAGTTTATTCTGCTGCTAAACCTGGGGTTTGGAGTTACCCTTGATTTCAGCACTCGTTCTCCCTACCAGCCAGTTATTCCTCAGTGTTTTTCCACTGCTGTCTGGCCTACTAAGGAGCTTGTGACATTATACATGCTAGTTTGCTTGAGTGGCCTTTTTCCCTCTACCATTGTGCATACTGTTTTAAGTTAGCTGTGTGATTACATGAGCCAGTGCTGCATGACTTGAGATTGTGCAGCCAGTGTTTGCTCAGGAAGCTAAAGATGGGCACCGTAACATCAAATAAGTGATGACGGCTCCATTTGCCACTATTCCCCAAGAGTCCCATGTTCTCCATGTGCTGGAGTACCTTATGGTCCCTCCTTACAAGCCTACATAAGCTACATTCATTCATTTTCACTGCGTCTGCTTGTGACCTTATTCTATCAGTCATTACCAACAGCTCATGTCCATTGGTGAGTAAGAGACGTAGATAAATTGTAAAAGAATATGCTTCACTACCATAGATCGGTACCATGGGTGTACCACTGCTTCCTCAGACCTAATACAATCCTCAATCTCATTCTCCTTTTTTTTCCAGAACTTATGAATATGATCAGAAAAGGCTTGTCCACCATGGGCAAGGTCTCTCCCCATATCTGAAGGGAGCATCTCACTCTTTTCAAGGATAGATCCATGACCTTGGACTTGGAGGCACTTTACACTAAGCAAAGAAACTTTTGAGTGCATGTCGTAGGTCCACTTTGGATGGTGCCATGAGAACAGTTTGCAAATAAATGGGAAATTACTTGTNGTCTACTTATACCAAATGGCTGCCATCCAATCCTCAGACCAATTGTTTGTCTGTTATGGAGGAAAATCACAACTGACTCTCTTGCCTAAACAGAGATTCGCCCACTTGGTAGTGGGTGTTATCACCATGACCTATAAGCAGGCTGGATGCCCAGCCCCTAACCTGACATGCCACTCTATAACTAGTATCTCCAGGCATTTTAGAGGCATGTGTCACTTTCCAGGTTCTACAAGGTTAATGTCTCCCTATCTTTCCAATGAGTCCTAAGATGGGTCCCTTCCTCGTGACATTGTGGAATATGTTATTGAGGTGATTGTCACCAGCCAGCAGGGGTGAAACTAAACTACTTACATATGTACTTGTGGCTCTGTGAATCCCAGATAACTGCCAGGCTTTCTTGTCAGTCGAAACCAGCACTGACCTGGCAAGAGCTTGATGAGAAGTTTCCAGGGAAGATGGTTGTATGCCAGCAGTATTGCTTCACTTGTCACTTTGTGGCTTTGTTTGCAAAAAATAAAATAAAATAAAGTTTCCAGGTGATTCTGATTACACCTGTTGGTTATCTGGGATTCACAGAACCACAGTTACATACGTAAATGACATTATTTTCATTTGGATTTTCCACCATGCATATAAAGTTTGTTGTCTATCAATGTATAAACAATGCTTAAACTAAGAATCAGTATTGATTCACCAATACTTGTATTATGGCACAAATAACACAAATAAGTGTTACATGTACTAATTAAGAGGTTATTAATTACTAATTAACAGGATATTATATTATATTCCGACTCCAACGGATGTATATAGCCAGGTAGTCTTCAGAAAACCATTAATCAAAAGCATAAGCATCTAGGGCCATACCTTTGGTATCAAATTGTCTGGTGGGATGACGTCATAATTTTCAGGAAAGACACTTTGGCGAAGTTGGCCAGTAGAGCGTTTCTGCCATTCTTCACAAAATTCTGGTGTATTTCAATCAGATACAGAATCAAATAAAAGCAGAACTCAGGATTGTGTTGGTGTGGAAGTTTATTGCCTTTCAGTCTGTTAAGATGCTGAGAACAGCACATAGAGCTGCTACCTAAGAGAACCAAAAGATTTCTGACTTTAGCAGAAAATAGCAGTGTGTTCCTTTCTGCTTCTCACAAAACTCGTCTTTATTGGAACTTAAAACGTGAACCAAATTCCTGATTTGACTATTTAATGAATGTCACCAGTTCGATTGTTAGTTGCTGCAAATAGGTTCCACATGCGCTCATATGTGACTTGCACATTACAGTAATTATCCATGCCACGACTCAACACAGTCTGTTCTCTTTGTTACATTAAGTCTCTAAATATATTCAATTTGGCCACAAATGGAAGGTTTTGATTGTTACATGGTTTGTTTTTAAAGCTAATGGTTTTAACTGGGCTGTAACTACAACAGCAGTTTTGGCACACAAGAGTACCCAGACTTGTCAGACGTATTCAGACTAATTGTTGTTATTGCCAAGTTAAACCCCATGATCATCCACTATCCAGGTATAATACAGTGTGATTGATCAAGAGCAGCTTGGCTTTCATCCTGTGATTGAAGTCTCCAGCTGCTGGAGTAGAGAACTCACAGCAACTGTCTTTCTCTCTCTCTCTCTCTCTCCACTCCTCCCACACTGCCTCCACAAGCATTCATATCATGCAGAAGCAGAATGTGTTGTGACAGTGCCGAGCCGGACTAATTGTGTTATTGCTACATAGTGTACTTGGGGCCTTGAAGAGCTCATTCATGTGGTGCAACAAGCAATAAGCCCCTTGGTGGAAATGTTTGTCAGGCTCTATGAAAACTGTGTGTTTTGGAAAAACATCCGGAAAGAAATTAAGCTAGTTGGCCTTTGGATAGACTGTTTGCTTATAATATTATAGTTATAATATTATTAGAAATATTAATGTTTTTCTCAATTGTCATCACGTATCTGAATGGTCATTTACAAAGCTGAATTAATCTGTAAGGTGACAATGAAAATTATGAAAATTAATGTTATTTGTTATAGTTTCTAGATGCAACCCACTGAGAATGCTACGTCCTTTACAGTAGAATGATTACAGTATAAGAGCTACACTAGTCACTAGGAATATGCAGCGTGATTAAGGTGCCTGTTGTGGTGGCTAAAGGAGTCGTTTGCAGTTGTCACAGGCTGTGTGTGCCATACATTGTGTGTTGCTATGTACCATTTAAAGTGTTTTGCATCTGTGACACCATATTTAATGCTTATTAGTGATACATGCCAAATGTATCACTCAAGTATTTTCCTGTTATCACTTATACTTGCTTGACTCATGCCCAGTCCTGGCAAACAGATGGGGTTCACAGATTAAGAAAATATGTCAGGCATAGAAGGAACAGAAAAAATGCACTCACAGCACTCAAGCTGCAAGCTTGTGAAGAGTGAGGAGGGCAGAACATGCCAGTGGTGGCTGACTGACTGACTGAAAAGGAGCTCCACCAATCAAGATGAAGTAAATTTCCCCCATTTGCCCTGGGTGCAAAATTAAGCCCCTGGAATTCAGTCAAATGTATTCATGTATTCCTTGCTGCACCTGCTCTGTGATTTCTAATATTCAGGATCCAATATTGAGTGCTACTTGAATGAGACATCTTTTACTTAAAGTATGGTTAATGCTAAGAGATACATTCTGAAGTGAAATCGAACTTTGATGGATTCTATGCGTTGAAATGTCTGAATGCCTTCAAAACCCGAGATCTACTTCACATGAAGTATGAATTAGAATACGAGAATGACAGTTTTTGAGAAGCCTTTTAAGCCATCAGTATAGTATAACCAAGACCAAGTTCATTTAGTAACAGTCCATTCTTGAGGCAGCTCATGCAGGGTGGGGGATCCAAGGCCATTAAAGCCTAGTTAATTTATCATTACACAATTTCACAGGACTTCAACAAGTCACAAGGAGACAACTCGATGAGCAGCTAAAGCTGATTCCTGCTCCGAACCTGGCACCGAGGTTAATTTGATTCCCTCACTTGTCAAGAGCTTTCAGAACTCTCTAAACTAGGTTTTCATCTTTTCCATCTGTAAAGTTACTTCCAATTTAAGATCCATCTGCACTGCTGGATTTCAATTTTTGACCCAGTGGAGCTGAAAGACAGGTGGGGAAATCATCCCCCTTCCAAACCCCCCCAACACCCCAACACCCCAACATCCCAAACCAAAGGCGTAATGTAGGAGCTGTTTGAAAAAGTAGACAGCTTCCCTTTGTAATATTATTCCACTCTCAGGTTCACCTGTACAGCTAATTTCATTAGTGCTTGTAGAGATGAAGGAAAGGGATTTGGCTCAAGGCTCTGTGTGATGGGTAAATGTTGACACAATGCTTACGTTTTTGGATGTCTAAAGAAATTAAGTTCCTGTTTTTATGGAAAGTGTAATTAGACTACCAACGACATCAGTAAACCTTAACAAAATACCAAAACCTAAGCTAATTTTAGTTCGTACATGGCTGTTCTCAGGGCTCCACTGAGATATAGGTAATAATATAATAATCTCATGTAAATATTATGATAATTATCATATAAATTAATTACAATCATCCATGAGTGCAATAAATGCAGCTTGATACAAAATATATTTTTTAAATAGCTATTTAAAGTGAATCCTGTATGATTTCTCTTTTGCTTGCTGCACATATGTACACTTCAGTCCAAGAAATAATGAAGTTTTCCCACTCCCTCAAGGCCTAACATTTTAGTATAATTGTTCCATATTTTCCTAGCTTATAACAAATGTGTGAAGAAGTAAAAGAATACTTGACCTGTTTTGAAATAACATATAGCATGAATTCAGAGGTTGTTCTGAATCAGTGTAAGTTTTATTAGGGCTGTACATTAAAAGGTTGTCTAAATTATACGGTATGAATTTCAATAACTCTCAGCAGAAGAAATTATGCTTTAGTGGAAGTCCTCTTGAGTTCCTTTTGAGCATGCTTCTAATTAAAGCATATAATATTTCCCTCTACAAAAGCCTTTGTTGTCATTATGCTAAAAATTGACTTGGGCGTTTGAGGTTTGATTTTTGAATTCGGCTATTGTTTAAGATAAACGATGAAACAGCTCTATTTTGTCTCTGTCATAGTGCACTTACACATAAAGCAGTGGATCAGTATTGCCATACTAGTGGATGTCAGATACATGAACAACAAAAAAGAAAAACAAAAACAGATTTTTCCTGAACTCATCCCACCACAAAACCAGCCTTGAGCTATTCTGTACTGAGTCTGACCACACACCCTCCATACTGTTGCATTTTGAGCCAGACTGTCCCATTACAAAGCACGCCTCTTGGTTCTTCACAACTTTTTTAGGTCTGTTTTACCATCTACTTTGATGCTCTCTGACCAAGCATTGGCTGGAAGCATACTTCAAGAGTCCGCTGGGATCAGCATGACCCCATTGGTAATATTCTCATTGTATCTTCTACCCAGCTGAGGCTAATGTTCAGTCATCCAGTATGAGACAGAATGGTACCCAGGTCTGGGCTCTAAGATTGGTTCTGTCCAACCAGGAACCCAACTGAGGTTAGGACTCCCACCCATCCTCTAGATATCTTTAAGCAACTAGTGAGAAGAGATCACAGGGCCTACACGTTGTCTTTGTACAATTTTGTACAGTCTAACTGAAATTTGACCCTCTCATTCAAGGTTTTTTTTCTTTCCCCATTTTCTCCCCACGTTGGTCACCTACCAATTCACCTCTCTAATTCCCAATTCCCAGGTTTTCCCTATCACATGACAGGCACCAACCAAGGATGGTGAAGGCATGTGAATCCAGCCAACCACATTTTTGAACTGCTGCTCATGCTGCATCAGAGGGCAGCGTAACACATTTTTGAACTGCTAATGCTGTCTCTTCAGCATACATGAGCTCACAGACCCCCACAGTTGGCTAGTGTTGCTGTGATTGACATAGGAGAGAGCGTGGCATCCCTCCCACTGAGAAAACATAGACAATTTTGTTCTCTTGGCTTGACAGATAGGGCAAACACTTTACTGCTGTACCACCATTAGGGAGCCCAAGTTTTTAAGGGCTGATGGTTCATGACACCTACTTATCCTGACACCTTTTCTATCTGTCCTCTGTTCTACCAGACTAACCCCGTGACTGTTCATTCAACCCAAGTGTGCTCTTCTTTTGTCGATGAGAAAGCTATGCCTTCCATGCTGATCCCTCTGAAATTCCTGTGCCATACTATACCTTAGCCAAGGTCCCCAAGATTTGTTTCCTGAAGCCATGTTCCCAGTGATATTCTCTGCCAACACCTGAGACTACACCTGAAGATTCAGAAATCCCTTAACATTATCTCAACTTTAACTGCGACTCATCTGCATCCAAACAGGAATCTGATAACTGGCAACATTTGAAAGAGTGATCTTCTGAGACTCTGTCCTAAATCTGGGTTAGATCTGATGTATAACACTTCTATGACTTTTGGATATGATTCAGTTTCTCTGGTGTATTCAGAAGCTGTTTGGTGAATGGGTTACTCGATATATATGTATATTCATTTACTGATCTTTCAATAAACAAATGTTTGAGACTTCTGTCTAATAAATAATGTCTTTGTTCAAATCCATATTAGCTGTCCAATTAGGAACACTTTTAAATGGAAGGCACTTTATGAGTCACACAAAAAAATGGATTTTGAGTAGTTTGTAAATGGCAGCGAAAATTGATTTCATGTCAAAAAAGGCAATTTTGTGAAGTATTGATGTGACTTGAATTGGCGCATTAGGCTTTTGGTTGGTTTCAAACGTGCAATTAGCGTTTTCCCTTCAGTTCCAGTTGAGAGACATTTTTCACACTCTTGGATCTCCCATCCATTGTTTATCTGAATCTCTAATGAGAGTTTAACCAACTGAACAGTTATTGAACTATCAAGGAACTTTGCTGCTATAAAAGCTGTTTTAGATCCATAGCACTGTTTAGTGCCAGATGAGTCACAATCACTTGCATTTTGAACCAAGTTGCCATGGGCCTGAATTTGTTGCTGACATTGTGGATATTCAATGGCAGTGTTTTTTTGTGTGGATTGTCCTGTCTCTTGTAATTAACACTCGTTGTTTAATGGAGATGACTTGCATATTTAGCCGCAGAGTTTATTGTTGGTCGATGGGTGCTGCCTTTTCTGTTTCGTGTGTACTAATGTGAACGCACTGATGCTACCATGTTAATATATGTTAATAATATTAATAATGACATGATTTAGGCACTGCGGCATCACAGCTCCAGGGTCCCCTGTTACTGCCTGTGTGGAGTTTGACCAGGCTAAGCGATTACAAAACGTGAGTGAGTGAGTGAGTGAGTGTGTGAGTGAGTGTGTGAGTGAGTGAGTGAGTGAGTGAGTGTGTGAGTGAGTGAGTGAGTGAGTGTTAACTAACCGTAATCATAGAAATAAAAAAAATGACTGAAACTATATATAAAAGTTGACTACATATGAAATATATATATAGTATCTTTTGTTTCCTTGTTTAATTTATTTAGATTTGTTTACACATGTGTGTGTGTGTGTGTGTGTGTGTGTGTGTGTGTGTGTGTGTGTGTGTGCACGCCCATGAGTGAGTTCTATAGTACTATTTAGGAGACAGCAGGTTGAAATAGAAATGAATCATATTAAATAGCTAGTATATTGTTCCACTGTTGTTCAGAGGCTTTATGTAACTGAAATAGTAGAAGACCTGCAGTCTCGGTCCCCTATTTTGTAACTCGCATAGCTAACTTTCAGTTATTCCTGGTGGACTTTTGAGGTTCTTTTAAGTTCCATTCAGTTGAAGGGGATTAGATCTCTAGAGGATGACATCTAGCCTTTCTAGTGAATACTTCCCTTCCCCATGGCGTAATATTTCCATACCTGTGCTGCCTCTCTATCTAGAGGTATTTGTCCTTGAATAAGCTTCATTGGTACAGGTTGTAGCTTTAGCTGTAATGCCTACTTTTTGTTGTGGAAAGCAAGCTTTTCATACCTAGCATAAATGCCAGGTGAATAAATAGGATTTGATAGACATCAAAAAACAGCGGAGTGTGCGGGTAAACCTCTCATCTGCTTTTCATCAGTCGCTTCATAGCATGGGCTTTTTTCTGGTTAAAAAAAAAAGTGCTGCTGGTCGGGAAGAGCCGGGCTGCTGGGAACACCTGCGAATCCTTGCAGATATCCTCGAGATATATATATATATATACATACACTCCTGAACAAAATCTTAAGACCGGGGGAAACATTCCAAGTATTCACACTTCGCACTGGTGGATCATAACNTTTAAACTCAAACAGGCTGTTCATCAGCTGATCAAAAGTTTAAGACCATAGCCCAAAAATAGCCACAACAGAACTAACAGTGTCAAAAAAACGACTCAGTAGTGAGCAGCTCCACCGTTCTTGGTAATAACTTCAAACACTCGTTTCGGCGTGCGTTTTGGCATTTTGAAGAAGTTCTTACAACCTGGTTACCTGGTTAAGAATACCAAACACTGCACATGAAACAAATTCTATATAAAATCTTTCCTGGGGAAAAATGCATATATATTTATATATGTGTGTGTGTGCGTTGAAGCATGTATTTACACACACACACACACACACACACACACACACACACACACACACATATATATATATATATATATACACATATACATATATATATATATATGGATTTTTCCCCAGGAAACATTTTATACAGAATTCGTATTTAAGTCTCTGTTCTAATTTCAACACTGAGCATTAATCCTAGGATTGAATGTCCCATGTTATCGGAGTGGCAGGAAATCCAGGGAGCCTTGCCTTCAATAAAACTCTGCCCTTTTCCCTACATTTATCTGATGTGGTTTGTAGATTAAGTTGGCATTTGAATACATAGGCACAGCATGATGTAGGGGTTTAGGCAGGATGTCGTCTGTTGAATTGTGCAGTGGGGTTTTAATACGCCATAGTTCCTGAGACGCTGAAACTTTTTGGGTGACAAAGCAGTGACTAAAAAGCATGTCAGGATGTGCCCAAACACCCAGTCTCACACAATCCTGCTGGTGATAATTGCTGTAATATATCAGTTTTAATTCAGCAAAATAGAACCGTAGTGGGAACAGTGAGTGTAGTGTGTGTGTGTGTGTGTGTGTGTGTGTGTGTGTGTGTGTGTGTGTGTGTGTGTGTGTGTTGATTGGGATGGAGCTGGCACCCTCTATATAGCATTATGTCTGTGTCAGTGCAAGACCCATTTAGATTTTAAGCAAAGCTGAGCAGTTCCCATTACCGATTAAACGCTTCACTACTAAAGAGCCGTATGGAGGAGGAGGAGGAGGAGGACTCTCATCTCTCTAAGTTGTTAGACAGATGTTGACGTTAGTGAAGTGTATTTAATTGCCTTTTATTATTAAGTGACATACATGTAAATTCACGTTTAATACACAAATTAAATGTGCGTATCTGAGAGATGTTTTGTAGTATTTTATTGGACTTGTATAAAGGGCTGTACAATATATTGTTTGGTATTCATTGCAATATTGGCCATCTCCTGATATCGCAGAACAAACTATGTAATCTTAGTGGTTACAGATACATTTTATGTGTGTGCTTTGATAAAGATAACAAGTTATTGATCCCAAGGGGAAATTAGAGCATTCCAGCAGCATACTTTAAAGACAAGACACAAATATATATAAGAATTAAAGTGAAAAATAAACTAAACATCCATCTTCTGTACTGCTTATCCTACACATGGCTGCAGGGAGCCTGGAGGCTATCCCAGGGGATTTGGGGCACAAGGCAGGACACACACACACACACACACACACACACACACACACATGCTACTGGACAATTTAGAGCTGCTAATCAGCCTACAATACATGTCTTTGGACTGGAGAGGAAACTGGAGCACCCAGAGGAAAGACATTTAAGTAAAGTAAAGTGTAAGTAAAATAAATATTGAAAATATTGAAAATATAAAAATGTATGCATAGCACAGATACAGTTGCAGTTCTATAAAGTGTAATGCTTATGTATGCAGTATTATAGAGACAGATAAGATAGGTACAGTTGCCATATCGTGTCCAAAGCAGCGGGTGATATAGTAATAATCTTTGATACATCATTGGGTTAGTTACACATCAGTGTTGTGAGGACCACTGCAATTCCAGTGTGTAACAAAATATTGGAAATATGCTATTTTTGTTCACAGCAACAACCCTAATATGTGACTATTTGGAAGCACCGTGATATGGCTACTTGCCAGTCTGTACTGCTCTGTGAACTTTAAATAAAGAGACTTTATCTTCTCTCTGTAAACCGGTTTCACCCCTGGGAAGCACTTCTCCGAGAAAACCAGTTGGGCTACGTGTTTAAACAGCTGTTGTATGTGCAGTTTAAAAAGCCTCGGCTGTCTGAAGCTCCTCTCGTTAGCATACCTCATTTCACCTTCAGACAGAAAGCGTCTCCTGATGCAGAAAACTTTCAGCCTTTTGTATGTGTAGAGCTTCTCCTTCATCACCTCCGTCGACACGATTGATCTTCTCACTCATTATCACCCAGATGACTGAAGCAGCAGCGTGCACCTGTTCGACGCGTGCACCTCTGACGAGCTTTGATTTTGGTTTTTGGTGCATGTAGACAGTGAATGGTACTTCTGTGGCTGAAGTAAAGCATTTAGAGCTGGCTGATGATGACATGGACCTGTGGAGTAAATCCTGCATGTCCTTATAGCTTACTTTTCCTCACAGGAATCTCACTGCCATCCAGCATGACATACGTATGTGTAAATCTAATACCCAGTGCTGAAATTGGCCTGTGGATGTGTTTCATGTATCTGTAAGTGAATGTCTGTTCTGCTGTGCAGTCGGAGGTTATTAAGCAGACAAGGCTGTGCTAATTCGTGGCTGATGAGCCCGTCTGTGTTCATGGGATGACTGACAGGTGATGGGCATTACCGGTAGCGAGCAGACAACTTTTACACAGTACTTAAGTGCCCGTGCTGGAGGAAGGTTAATTACCCCCTTCTAATAATGCACTGTTTTCTATAGCAATTAAGATTGCTTCCTTCACTGGAGCCTTAATTGAGCATGGTGGCTGGCTTTAAAGAGATATAATTATCTGTGATTCAATGAGGATTAGAGGTAAATTCAGTTGGCGTCAATGTAGCCTGCTGGTGGACATCTCGTATATCTCCTTGGCGATGCGTTCAACTGTACGTTGTGCTGCGAACGTCATTTGTTTACGCCAGCGAAAGTTTCTTTTCACGCTATCAGAATAAATTTTCATTTTTCTCACTGTAATCCCATTACCACGTAAGGAAAAGGATTTAATGGCATGGCTTACCTAGCTGCATATCAAGTTAAGTTTCAAAACTTTTTAAACCCAACCTGGTATTTCCCCTGAGATGAAGAGGAATTGATTCTGTTGACTGATCTGGATCAGACAGTTATTTTGTGGGCGCTGTAAATATTTTGCTCATTCAAAAAGTGCTGACAGTGGTTGGTTCTGTAATTGAACACTTTGGCTGCGCTGTCACTCACTGTGAAGTTATGCCTCCATCAATAGGAAACGGGGAATTAAGTCATGCCGCATTGCATTTTCCGGCTTGTATTGCAAAGTTGGGAGGAATATTACATTGCTCTTATCTACTTTCCTACTGAAATCCGTATACAGTTTTTTTTTTTTTTAAAGATTGTGTGTAGACAAAATCAGTGAGGGATAGTGTATCAGATTTTTACGCAGCCTGGCATGCAATCAGTGTGTTGCCTTTTTAGAGAAGTGTGTTTAAAATTAGAGCTGTATTTAGGCTTGTGGATAAAGTCATTTTGCTTTAACTTGACCTTTTTCAGCACAGCTTGGAGAAAGCATTTTATTTAGAGGAGCACTTATCAACGCTTAGAAGCTCCTTAGAAGCAGTGCTGATATAGTTCCTCTGATGACAAATAATCTTGGTTTAAGAGCGTTATACGGCGGATGGAAAAAGTCTGCACACCCCTGTCAAAATTGCAGGATGGAAAACATGAAACCAAAATAAATCATGTCCGATATCTTTTCACCTTTAATGTGATGAAGCAACCAACAAAATTCAAGTGAAAAACAAATTTTAGGAAAAAAAAGAAAAATAAGCAACTTACAATAACCTTGTTAGGCAGCTGTGGCCTAATGGTCTGAGAGTTGGACTTGTAACCCGAAGGTGAACCTGAAGGTCGTGGGTTCGAGTCTCGGGTCCGNTAAAATGGCTGCCCACTGCTCCGGGTGTGTGTTCACGGGTGTGTGTGTGTGTTCACTACTGTGTGTGTGCACTTGGAGTATGGGTCACCACACTTGGCCACAAAGTCACTTCACTTCACTTAAAAGTGTGTGCACTCTGTTATAGGAGCAATTGGCTGTGCTCAGAGTGAACCAATCACGTTCAGACTTGCGCATCAATCACATCATCAATGAAGCAATTCTGATTAACCTCAAATAAAGATCAGTTGTTTCTGTCGGATTTTCTTGCTTTCTTCTGATCACTGAAGCCGTGGTCCACAAAGCGCTTACAAAGCATATGTGCGATCTCATTGTTGAAAGGTATCAATCAGGAAAGGGGTGCAAAAGATTTTCCAAATCATTGGATGTAACAACGAACACCGTGAAGAAACCAGACAGCTGATCACCCAGAGAACTCCATACGCACAGTGAAGCATGGTGGTGGCAGCATCGTGCTATGGGGTTTGTTCTGGGCTCTAGTCAAGATAAAGGAAGTCATGG
>CM074967.1:14412062-14423966 GCA_037577455.1 Pangasius macronema | reverse complement strand
CACAAATCCCCACAGCCACGCTCCAACATCTAGTGGAAAGCCTTCCCAGAAGAGTGGAGCTTATTATAACAGCAAAGAGGGAATAAATCTGGGATTGGTGTGATGGTCAGGTGCCCACATACGTTTGGCCATATCGTGTATATACACCTTATACTGCCTCCATTAAGAAAAGTGATCGTCAGAGGACCACTGATGACCAGAACCAGATTATTTGGAACATTATCAGCACAGCATTGACTTTATCATGGTAGTAACATGTTAGTGATCATGGTGCTGATACGAGTGTTGTAAAACAGTCCATCAACGAGCGATCTCCAGCCTATTGGAGTACTGTTGGCTGAAACAAAGTAGGTGTGTCTACAGTCAGTGATTGTATGCCAATCCTCTATACCATATGTATACTGAGTATATTAATGTCTCTCTTTCTTCTTTTTTTCCCCCATGTGACCCTGCTGGTCTTGAATCACTTGTGCTACTTAAGGTAAGAGTCATGTTCTGAGTAAGTTCTGAGTAGACTTGTTCTAGCTTCTCTCTCGTTGCTCTCTTTTCCAAGAAACCTGTATCAATTGTTCATGCTTTATGTCTCCAAATAGCTTTCCTAATTTAATTTAGACTTCGTATATTTCAGATATAAACTCTAAAGAGGACAGAACCCACTGAACTCACATTCTTTTTTGATGTTCCACTTGTTACATCTGTTCTGCTCAGGTTGATTGGTTAATCTACATTCAGGGGAGCCGTTATTTGAGGTTTTAATTGTATCTTCGGTTCTCCGTGTCTCAAACTTTGCTTTCGGAGAAATGAGAAATTGTGCCTTAAGGGCACAAATAGCTTCTTTCATGGGTCTTAATCCAATTGTAATTCAGTGATTAATCACCTTGGGTCCAATTCTAACTTCTTTAAGCTGGTCTCATTCTGCATTGACTCTACTGCTTGTTCAGATCATGACCCATACTGTGCCCCCATTTAAGCCATTAGGATGGAATGCTGGAAGATTAATGATCACTGGGCTTCTGGTGAGACACGTCCATTTCTGATCACATATACCTGTCTCAGAACCCAGCAATCAGGCCTTTTTAACATTCACAGTAGCACATTGAAAACAGGTATTTTGGATCGTTATGGCTATTTTAGCCTTCCTGAATTTTCTTTCATACTGTGATTTAGTACATTTCTAGCAAATGATACATGTTTCTTGTGACCAATGACATGGTAAAGATGGTAATCTAGACCATTTTCCAATACAAAGGCTTGAAGTACTGTGTTTTTCCTGGTAGCATCCCGTTTATATCATTGAGATTAAACGTCATGAATGAACGTCCCACAGTTTGCAAGAAAAGCCCAGAGAATCAGTTATGATGGCATCTGAAATTGTTCCCAGAGGTTTGTAGACTATAACTTCTGGAAATGTATCTGCCAGTCACACAAAGGCCTCTGTAACGGCTCCTGATTTAGTTGCCGTATTGGAGAAAAATGACTAGCTGAATCCGGACACCGTAGCCTGAAGGGGTGGGACCATCTGGAGCCCAAGACTGTTCATCACAGAACTTCACCTTGCTTTTGTCCTGTGTTGAGTTATTTTTGGGAACAAGGCAAGGTCTCACTTGGGTTCACTCAATATTGTAAGTGTCGAATGAACACTCGAGGTATTGGATTAACTCTTTTTGTGTGCAGGTATAGTTTTTTTATGTACCCTGTAGCTGCTAATTTAACACTATAGGTGGTTATTACTTTTCATTTTAAGCCTTATTGTTCCCTCTCTGTTGTTTTCTCACTGGCTAAATTGGCGTAAGGTTCCATAGTTTCTGACTCATGTCTCTGCTGTGTTGGACTTTTCTGCATCATGCACCTGTCAGCATTGCCTTTGCCATTGCATTGCTCAAACAATTTCAATACATGTTTCCATGCAGCGGTTTTATTTATTTATTTATTTATTTATTTTTAAAAGCAGGGTAGGAGGGCTTATGACATTTCCTTTTTTCTCTGTTCGGTTGATGGGCACAGGCAGGGATAATTCAGAAATCCATTGCAAGCCCTAGAGCTGCTGCTTTTTCACAAAGCTCGTGCAGGCCTGCTCTGCTTGCCTAATTCTACCTGGAAGCATCAACTAGGCTATGGTGTATGTGTAATGCTGCCCCCCTTCCCCCCTCCCGCCAGTCCACCCTTTATTTTATTTTATTTTTTACCATACCTGCGTGATGGACTAGCAGGGCCACGCTATGGAAATAAGGCACGTTCCCCTGGGGCTTCGGCAACTGACAGCATGACAGAGAGAAGCTGACGGTGCCCATCCATTCTGCCTCTTAGTGGTACGCCGACCCACGCCGCACAATTACCAATTCCATCAAATAGATTTACCTTGCTTGTGTTCCTTTCTGGGGCCTTTCTCTGGAGATGAAACGGAGGGGGCGGGCAGCTGAGCAGGGGCTCGGTGAAAGCCTGCATAGCATCTCGGCGGCCACCGCTGAAAGATTTGTTATACTTCCCTAGAATCCCAGCAGCTTTCTTGTGTCACGAGAGCCTAACAAGGTGTGACAGAGTGCTACGGCTGATACGAGGTGATCGGCTTGAGTTTTCTCCGCGTTCAACGCAACATTATCGAACCGCTCAGAATCATATTGCTGCAGAAAAGCAAAATGTATGTATGTATGCAGGGAGGGTGGGGGAGAGAGAGAAATTGTATAGGTTTATGAGAAGCAGGATGCAATCCTTCATGTGCTGTATGTACTTTTTAGCCCATCAGTTTCTAGCGAATAGTGTGTGTCAAACGTGAACGTGAGATTAATGATTAGTAAAGGAATCATCACTGACTGTTGGTTGTGATGCGATTTTTTTTAATTATACAGGTTACTTTTTGCTTGAGGCTGAACAAAAGACCCGGGGTCTTTAAAAATCTATTTTTCATTTCTTCTGTCTCGCTCTCTCTAAGCCTCCAGAGTGTGCAGAGAGGTCCATTTTACATTGCGTGCAGGGATTTCCTTTATGCATATTCATGACCGGCTCATTACACTAGCCTATAGGGACATGGCTCCGTTCCTGCCTGTGTATATCTCTGCTGAATTCAGTTAGTGTTGCTTTAATCCATGACTGCCCTGTGCTGTCACACACTGTCAGTCAGAGACAGTGCAGAACTCTCTCTCGGCCTCTCTCGCTCACTCTCGCTGCTGCTTCACTGCTCATTTCTCCTGAGCACGGGGAGCAGGTAATCCTTCCCCGCTGGAACACCTGCTCTCACGCCATGCCAAGCATCGGCTTAACCGTTCGATGATTAACATGAACCGCACGCGTCATAATTAGCACATGCTTACCTGCCGTGACAACTCTCAGAGGGAGTAAGTACCAACCGCTACTCACCTAAATTAGCATCCTATGTGACAAAACTGAGGCACCGTAGAGCACCTGAAATGATTGAGTCTCTGCCATCTCGAAATGCATCATATCACCATGCTGAGAGTCTAGCACTAAGTTGCACTGCAAACTTTGTTTATAAGTGCTTCCAAAGACTTAGTGCAGCCTCGGTAAAGTGTGCATTCAGCAATTCTCACTCTCCTCAAGTCTACGAGTGCAGTGAACAACAGTGCGGCTGGAAGAGACAATGTATGAGGCAGTTGTGAACTCCTTCATAACCAAAAAAAAACAGCTTCTGGCTTATGGGCAAACTAGATGACAAAATGATTCATTTCTTTCTCAGTGGCCAGGCTCATTCTCCTCTTCCCTCTATCTTTGCTGGGGGTTATATGCATCACAGGAGTCCCTGTCGTTTGTAAAAGCTTACCGAGCTGGGCCGGAGTAATTCTGCGCACTGAATCATGGAATCGATGATGTGTCACACGCAAACTTCTTGTTAGAAGCTCTTTTTTTTGTACTTTTCATCATCTCAGCACCATGAGAAATTGCTTTTTTTTCCCCAAAGCTCATGCCCCAGTGTCCATCCCATGATTCATTCTGCCATGTCTGCCATGTGCCATTTTGGGGATTGGGGTAGCTGACACGCACTGAGCCCTCAGGTCAGGGTCATGCTACCTCCTCTACCAGAATGTAAGACAGAATCGAGGGGCTTTAGGAGGCACCAGGGGTAAAGATCCTACAAAATCTGGGCTTTGAAATGATATTTCATCACTTCTGTCGAAGTCATCGAGGCAACAGGAGCCTTGCCTAATGTGTTGTGAAGCTTTGCTGTACATCAGGCTTAATGACGCCATTAATGTCTCAACACGGATTCTTCAACAGATCATGTAATGCCTCGCTTTACTTGAATGATATTCATGTACTTGGCCTTCACGTCAAATAATGACAGAAACAACATTTCGTTGTCTTCGCTGTTTGCACTGTTTCATACACACGCGGCAAAACGCTGCTACAGCAACTTGCAATTTTGATGTCACAACAGATTTGCAAATATCACAGAGCTGGTAGTTTTTACATGAGTGCCTGTCCTCTTTCATCTCCTTCTGTCTCTGGTGATCGTGATTGAAATTCACGAGGTAGCTTGTAAGCTAATTGCTGATGTGTGCAAGCAATAGCTATTAAATCATACTCCAATCGAAACGAACTGATTAAAGTCGAGCTCATATGGTTAAATATGGAGGAGAATATTCTACATGAAACGAGCTGTGCTTAAGGCTTAACACGAGATGAGCTGTTGTCCAATTAGCATTGAGCTGCTTGCACTATGTCAGGGACACTGAGAATTGAGTCTGGGAGAGACCTGGCATCTATAAGTGGATAATTCTATGGGCACTAGTTGTTCCCTCTTTTACAGACCGAAAGGACACATCTTCTGACTCAAGGGTCCTTTTTTAAAAACCTCCCCTTCTTTTCATTGTTATTTGTGAGAGCCCTTTTGAGCTCAAATTGACAAAAAAGAGAAGAAAGTATTAAATATTCATGGGCTAACTCTCATTAGAGGTATCTGTGTGTCAACGAGTGGCAGCTCTATTTTTGGGATAAGAGCAGTTCCCGGTGTTTGTTTCACTGGCTGTCTCTCACAGCCTTCCAGCACTTCCACTGGCACATTTCCACACTTTTGATGTTGGGGAAACAGTCACACAACTTTTGTCAGCCTTCACCTGGGCTTGTCAGATTGGAGAGTGCTGAAGTCTCGACGAGAAGTTGGCTAAGACCTCACATCGGGTGGCGGCAGCTGCCGTCGATTAGAGTAAAGGATTTCTCAGCATGGAGGAAAGGTGCTTGGGAAAAAAAGAGACTTGGACGAGACGGGAAGAACTCCACTCGTGTAGATTCTTGCATATTTAACCAGAGCGGAGAGCACTTCACATGATGCTTTGGACAGTGGCGCTTTGGTGCAACCCTTCACATCTCAGATAAGCCAAACATAAGCCACAGTGAAGGCTCATGCTGCTTGTTCAAGCTCTTTGATGAAGGAAATATTTCTCCACATAGGTAGCAAAATCATTTTTTTCTTCTTTTTTTTTTTGGAATTGTAGCACCACAATGCTCATTACATCTCCTGATCTGTGCTGCTTTGGGGAGCTCATACTCAGATGTGCACTCTGTTCTCCTAAATTCCTGCACTCGAACAGATGAACATGTGCTTCCAAAGAGAAGATCTAGAGAAGAGAAGATCTAGATTTAACTAACACTACCTGCACTAACTATATATAAAACCTCTCTTCAGTGCAGGTAATTTAGCCCTGACGAACTCATTTATCCTACTTGCTTTGGTATGTTATTTTTATTTCTCATCAGTGACAGCATTTCCGGTAGCACCACCCTAAGAATAACAATCATGCGACCTTATTGTTTGAGTGATTGATGAACTTTCAGAAATGTTGTCATCTTCAAAACCCACTCACTAGTCAGCTCTGACACTGGAAATCTTTCCCCAGACAGGACTAGTTGAGATGCAGGGCAAAGAGGTCGCTTAAATTTCCAGCCATGCACACCAAATTTTCCTTGCGCTGACCTTCTCTTGGTTTTTTCTATGGCTCAGAGTCAGATGTGTAGTGACAGAGGAACTTGTCAAAGAGACAAAAAAAAAAAGCAAAGAGGAAAAAGCTGTCAGGAAGCAGCTATCAAGACTATCAAGACTATTCACGGCACTTGCATTTGGCGTGTTTTTATCATTGCTTTGCCCGTTTTGGACAAGTGTGAAAAATCTATCCTGGGTGATAAGCACGTTTTCTATAATGTTTCTTTCTGCTGTTTTTTTTTTTTTTTTCTCACGAGCTGCCAAGAGTGAAAGGCAGGGAACCGATGTAGTAATTAATGAGTCTGGAGATGAGGGTCGTGCAGTGTGCCTCCCTCTAACTTTATTGTCGTGGGGGGCACCCTGTGGGGAGAATAGTAGTAATACGCTATTCAATTATGAGCTTCAGTGTGCTCTGACACAAAGCCAATGGGGGCAGACAGAGCGCTAAGCAGACAGCTACATGCCCCAGAGCTGGAGCAGCATGAGCTGCTGTTGAAGAAATGACTGAGGGAATATAAAACTGACCGGAGGCTGTTCAGTTTCACTCTGCGATACCCAGAGAAAATTAAGTACACATAATACAAGTTTGGCGTGCTTTTACCGAATAATGAGCCTTATCAGTCTTCTTAGTATTCTTGTGGAAATTACAAACGCATGGCTCTTGATGAATTTTACCTCCTCTCGATAAGGTGGATGCATTCCACAGTTTATTTGCCACGCAGTCAGGGTTCAGCCTGGTATCCGCTTGTCCTCTTGTTGCCACCAGATTTATCGGCAAGCACAAGCTTTCCTTTATTTCCACCTCTAAGGACATTGCTCCAACTCGATGAGCCTATGCTGGGACTTGGCAGCTTTGTGGCTGGCAGCCTGCTGGCCCTTAATGTCAGTCATGCAGAGGTGACAGCTTGGATCATCCATCACACAGGTGGCTTTCTCTACTTGGCCTGATACTCAGGTGGTCTCATCTGATCTACAGCAAGAGATTCAAACATGCCTCTGATCATATTCAAACGGACGCTTTCAGCTGAAGGAGAGGCGAAAAGGTGTGCTATGCTATCTTGGCACAGTCTGGATGACTGGACCACTTGTTTAAAAAAATAGTCATTATAATAAAAAAAACACGTCACAAGCTGAGTTTTTTTTTTTTTTTTTTCCCCAAGGCGTTCTGACAGTGATAGGACCTTGCCGGCTGTGTTGTGTCTTCATTTCCGTGGATCAATCCAGCGTTGATAGACGCCTAGGAATTGCAGGATATAGTTTATTGGCTGCTAAAGCATAGAGGAAAAAAGTACACATGCTCAGATGACACTGTTGTCGTGTCTGTAGTGTTGATTCTCTCATAAATAATTAATAGCGGTTCCTACGGAGAGGGAAGTCACACAGGCCGGCACGCTGATGCTGAACTGATTGGCACGTTTGAAGACGTGAAAGCAGGTGCCATGAAAACCAGTTTAAAAAAAAGGACATTTACAACAAATTAATGGACTGTGGGGGGGCAGTCGTGGCCTAATGGTCTGAGAGTNAAGGCACCGATCCCCCAACTGCTCCCTGGGCGCCGCAGCTAAAATGGCTGCCCACTGCTCCGGGTGTGTGTTCACTGGTGTGTGTGTGTTCACTACTGAGTGTGTGCACTTGGATGGGTTAAATGCAGAGCAGGAATTCCGATTATGGCTTACCACACTTGGCCACAAAGTCACTTCACTTCACAAGTCCAGATTAGTGTCTTTAAAATAGACATTCATAAATATCACACTAATAGGTATTATATTTCTGTGATAATTAAGTGTTGAGAATTCACTACACTTGAAGATGAAGACAAGAACTCTGCCTGACACGTACTTACAGATTTGATTATGGGTGGAAACGTAGGTTTGACATACGCAGAACAGCAATAGAAATGGCCTTTTCCTTAGTAAAGGTGCTAAACAGAAATGATGAGTGTAATTATGCGCTTCAGTCAGATCTGAGTCAGGCCATGCAAGGGCGTTAAGACATTTACAGCAAAAGGCTGCTATGTAGTCCATATATTCATCTATTATGGCAAGAGCACATGATAATGATAATTGCAGGGTGAATTCTTTTTCTTGTTTTTTTTTTTGTTTTTTTATCTCAGAATGAAAGACATGATTGGGGTTTATAGGCCAAATCAATCAAGTAATCAGCCTTTAACTGACACAAGTATGACTAATCCTGCCAATCACTTTTTCTCCTCGGCTGAACATGATTATAGACGGCGATACCTATGATGAAAGGGAAATTGCTTTTCAGACATATTCATAACGGCTTATTTTGACCTGTCGGTAATAAAAATCTTGTCTGTGCATTCCATTTTTCTGTACAGTCCCATGTCTCGGTCACCTGAAACTGCAGGTTATGTTTAGCACCTGACAGAGCACATATCCTGCTCGGCATTTTATCTGAATAGAATAATGAGAGGAATTATCCCTGGCAAGATTATTACCCTCCTTCAATCTAAATAAGAAAAGATCCTGTCTGATATTCATCCCATTCTTCTTGTTCTCCAATGGAATTCATGTGGGCCTATTTATCATAGGATCTGTTTATTCAACAGATATTAGTGCACTTGTTGGCGTCCATATTGAACATGTGAATGTTTTCACCTCAGCTTGAGTCCTGCCTACACACTGTAGGAGCTGAATTTGTTCATCATTTAGCATGAGATGGGGGAAAAGACTGCTGCTTTGTCTTCTTAATTGAACCAAAATGAGTCTCGCTCTTTACATTTTTTTTTCCAGCTCTCTACATCCAGTTTACATCTATCTGTATTTTCATGCTAAACCCAGAAGACAATTATACAAATGAACATGTCTAGTCATTAATTGTCAGTAAAGAAATTGTTTTGTTGACATTTATTGTTTACCAAGCGCCATTGGCAATGATTGACAGGCCAGTGGTGGTGTAAGCCTATATATATATATATATATATATATATATATATATACAGCGCCTGCTCACACATTTTTCACAAATGCAGAAAAAAAGCAAATGTGTTCACATCACACGATTTCTTGGAGTCAGTGAAATGGCAGAAATGGATTCGAAGGTGTCTTTGCTGTCGCTGCAACGTGTAATAGCTTGTTCCGCAGATGGGGGCTGCTACACGCATGGCTCCAGTGCTCTCCTGTCCTCTCATCAGATAACACAAGTGGATATGGTGTGTTTGTCTCATACTTACTCTGATGCTTGGCTGCCGCAGAAGGGGCCAGCCTTGTTTTATATTTGTCATGGCCGGCTGAGAGCCGGAGCATATTGCAGGTGTAACTCACGCCCTTCCTTAGACAGATTGTTTCCTCCCCCCGTGGCCGTGAGTTATTGCAAGAGACCACATTTCTGTCAACAGGCTCAGCTTGGGGACCAACCAATCATAATCTAATCTTGTGAATGGGTTCAGTGTTGTTGGCGAGTAAAATTGTTTATTGTGCGTGGCACAACATTTCAATTCCTGATTAAAAAAATATACACACTGACCTACTTTGACCTGTGGGTTTTATTGCAGATGTGAAGCAAATGGCAGAGCAGATAAGATGTACCAAATGTAAATGTATATAATTATTATATATACGTGTTTACTTTAATAGCAACATCTGTCCACCTGCTCATTTGAGCAGCTACTCAATCAGCCAGAAGATGCATAAAATTATGCAGATGCAGGTCAAAATCTTCACTTAATGTTCACATCAGACATCAGAATGGGGGAATGTGATCTCAGTAGCATTGGTTATTGGTGCCAGATGGGCTGGTTTCAGTATTTTAGAAACTGCTGATCTCCAGGGATTTTTTTCAAGAGTTTACACAGAATAGTGTGAAAAAAAAACAGCAACAAAACATCCAGTGAGCGTAAGTTCTGCATCTGGAAATGCCTTGTTGATGAGAATGGCCAGACTGGGTTGAACTGACAGGAAGGCTACAGTAACTCAAATAACCACTCTTTACAACCATGATGAGCAGAAAAGCATCTCAAAACACACAACACGTCGTCTCATATGACTACAAAAGCAGACGTCCACATCGGGTTCTGTTGATGTCAGCCAAGAACAGGAATCTGAGGCTACACTAGGCACACACACACCACAATGGGACCATTGAACTTTTTTTTCTTCAACTGTTCAGTTTTGCCGAGCCTCTGCCCATCAGGCCCAAATGTATAAAATGTAATATAACCCCTGAAATAATATAACCAATTATATTCAATTTACAGTTCAGCATTTAGTTGCACATCGCATAATTGCACAGCGGCACTGTGTTTATACCGAATAGACTTGGTAGATATTAGTGTGCGTTTACTGTTAGACAAAGCCTCATAATTATTTTCCCTTCACTGCTGTGTCTTATGCTTAGTTGGGAGGAAAGACTGAATTGAAGTTGTTTTGTTTCTGAACAACAGATGGCCTTTTATTGTAGGTGAAAAAACCTGCAGCCTCACACTCTTTGTTTGCGTAAACTCTATTAATTGGAACATTAATCCCATATTGATTTACTACACTTTCAGTGTTATCAAAGAGCTTTGTTTTCTGGAGATTCAGGATATTTACATGAGTGGTACAGGGACCTCTAGAAATAGGGTTTAACCTAAAGCACAAGTGCTGTGATCCTTTATGAAGACTTGTCATGTTCATCTTTATCTTATTATACTAATGATTAGCAGCATTAACTCTAGATCACTGGACTATCACTGGGGGGAATGGTGTACCAAAATGTACACTAATGGGCAAAAGTAGACCTGACCATCACACCCATATGTGGTTCTTCCTCACACTGATGCCACAAAGCTGGAAGCACACAATTGTATAGGAAGTCACTGGATGCTTGAGCATAACAGTTTCCCATCACAGGAACTAAGAGGCCCGAACCTGTTCCAGCATGACGATGCTCCTGTGCACGTGAAGACATGGTTTGAGAAGGTTGGAGTGGAACATGATCCCTGTCCTCAACCCCACTGAACACCTTTGGGATGAACTGGAACACCGACTGCACCCCAGACCTCCTCACCAACATCAGCGCCTGATCTCACTAATGCTCTTGTAGCTGAATGAACACAAATCCCCACAGCCACGCTCCAACATCTAGTGGAAAGCCTTCCCAGAAGAGTGGAGCTTATTATTATAACAGCAAAGGGGGACTAAATCTGGGATTGGTGTGATGGTCAGGTGCCTACATACGTTTGGCCATATCGTGTATATACACCTTATACTGCCTTCATTATGAAAAGTGATTGTCAGAGGACCACTGATGACCAGAACCAGATTATTTGGAACATTATGAACACATTTCCAACATCTCTTGAATTCCAGAAAAGGGTGGAGGGTATTATAACAGCAGACGGGGGCTAAATCTGGAATCGGATGTTCAACAAGCGCATATGGGTGTGAAGATCAGGTGTCCACAAATATTTGGCCATATAGTGTACCTTAAATTTGGTGTACCATAATATTTAAACTCAATACAGCATTTTTTCTTAAACATTCTTTAACTATATGTTTATTTTGAGCAAACATTGTTTTATTCTGTCATGAGGATTGTACTTGGGAAAGTATATAGGTTGTGGGTATTTAATAATTGGACCTTAAGGACCTGTTATACGTTTGACGGTACATTGTAACTGCTGATAACGGAAAGCATGACCAAAAATGAAGTTGTTCTTTGGACGTGTGGTCATGTCTAGGAGTTGTATACTACATTCCCATGTGACAAGTACTAATTTGTGTGTAATACTATGCACAGTGGCCAATGTTGTGTTTTTGCATGTGATGTTTAGAAGAAACAAGATTTTTGCATCTAGTATTTTTACTTCATAGTATCTCAAAGAGACTCCCTGAAGAGTTAAAAACTGAAACTCAGGTGTAACGCCGATTGAAGTTGATGTCTTCTTCTTCTTCTTCTTCTTCTTCTTTCGGCTTTTCCATTCAGGGGTCGCCACAGCGAATCATCACTCTCCACCTATCCCTATCTTC
>CM074967.1:14386759-14411962 GCA_037577455.1 Pangasius macronema | reverse complement strand
CCTGCCTGCACTCGCTTCTTCACCTCTTTCCCACACTCTCCATTACTCTGGACTGTTGACCCCAAGTACTTAAACAGGAGTTCAGGAGTACCTTCTTCACCTCTTCACCCTGTAATCTTGTGATGTGATGCCTAAAAAAGGGCTCCAAATAAAATATTAATGTAAAATAAAAGTTTAGAGTTTAGTGTGACGTGTGTTAACAACATGTTCTGCTGTTATCGGAGGTATAATGTTATCATTGTGATAATAAGTCATCATTTTGAGGAAATTCATGATTGTTTTTTTATGGCATAATTTCAGTAAACTAAGTCATAATTAAGACTCGAGAAATTGTTTTATTTTGGCAGAAATATTGAAATATTGTGTCTAAAGTGACATTTAGGTTTAGGAAAAATTATGGCTGCTAAATTAGTCTACTTACAGAGGCATCTCTGCGTATTTTGAACTGTGAAGTTGAAATGCCACAAATTGCATTTTCATTGAAGGAAAACATGAATTGTGAGTGTGAAAGAAGCAATAATTTGTAGACGCTGTTGGGAGATGTATTCAGACTTGTACTGAGTGGACACTTAACTTTTTCAAGACACACAGAATGCACAATTCTTTTCAATGCTGTCCAGGTCACCGTCTTTAAAGCAAGCCAAGCCATTAGAAAACACAGCCATGAGTTAGCAAGGAAGCCTGAGAGCAAGAGATACAGCAAATGACAGAAGATGTTAGAAAGTTGCGTCAGTATTAATGAACAACAGCGAAGACGACAATCAAAGCAGCATCTGTTAGCAGTCTAATATATCGAGCTCTATTAGCATGAACAGTTATGGTTATAAGTAAAGAGCTTTTTCACAGCGCTTCTTCACGTGCATAATGAAGGCATCTTTCTGCAGCACCGCGCTGACCGTGCTTCGATTCGAAACGATCCCGTTCTAAAATAAAAAACGCATTTTAAAAAGCAATTTATTGTGATAATAATGAAATCTGGTCTGGTCTAGCCTCATGAAATATTAAGTAGTCCATGAAATATTGAAGTACTTCATAACTATTTTCATAACTATGGTTATTTATACAAATATTTATTTCATAATGTCATATTTAGATGTGCTTTATTGGCATTTTGCAGTCCTTTGTGTGTATTTTATATCGCCCAAAGACTTTTAGGAGGGAAATATTCATCATATTCTCAGGCAGTGGTGTTATACATATACAGTATAATATAGCTCCAGACAAGATTGAAAAAGACAAGCACATAACTTCAAGGTCTGAATAACTGATAACTGGGACTTTTTCTCTCTCTCGCAAACTCTAGTTCAAATGTGCATCAGTAGATAGAAAACGTCTGACCAGCGCTCTCTGCCACCCTCAATACCACGACTGAGGTGAGACCCTTGAGCAAGGCACCGATCCCCCAACTGCTNGATGGGTTAAATGCAGAGCACAAATTCCGAGTATGGGTCACCACACTTGGCCACAAAGTCACTTCACTTCACGTCTCCAGGTTACGTATGTAACCACGGTTCCCCTTCAGGAACGAGACGCTGCGTCGACACGCTATGGGAACGCCTTCCGCGTAGCGTTTCGACGCAGCTCGAGTTCCTGAAGGGGAACTATCATCTATCCATAGACAGCTCTGAGGTCTGTAGACCAGTGTGCACGATTTCACCACGCGCATTTGGCTCGGAATAAAGCTCTTGCTGATCAAAGAAGCGTCCGCCGTATGAACAGATAAAAAGCAGCACCAATCCAGTGCAGTTTTACATTATTGATGAAATTGTTCTTATCTGGTTATCTTCATCCATCAGACTGTGATGATGAAAAGGAGGGGAAAAAGTTCATGCTTGAATGAGAAGAAGGGGGTATTTTTGACCTCCAGATAAGACTGGAAGAGGGCACTGAGAATCAGGACTCTAAAGGGGGTATGCGGATGTTTAATGTGGAAATGAATGGTGAAAAGGCTTTCGAAGGGGCTGGGGAAAAGACTTGGCAGTACGAATGTTTGCTTAGAGACTCATCGATGTCGTATACGGAGCTCAGAGAGCGGAGAGAGTTTATGTTCGAAGCAGGCGAAAGCAGGGATGAAGAGGCGCTTCATGCAGAAATGGTTGCTTTGCTCTTTAGTCATGCTTTTAGGCTGCATATAGAAAAGGGCTTTATGATGCCATAGATTTTATATAAGGCTTTTTATGTTCTATCTGTAAGTCATTTGAAAGATAAGTGTGTGCGCGGCCGAGAGAAAGAAATGACCAAGCTGGAATGTCTGTATAGAAAGGTCAGTGTTAATACTGCGTGGATATGGTGCTACATTGCAGATATTTCCCGTCATTATGTCCTGTATTATATAATGTAAGTTCTGTCAAGTTCTATATGCTCAAATGTACAGCTGAGCTAAGGTATGCGTCTTTATAAATAATTAGGTATATTGTAGGGATATAGCGAAATATGAATGTTATTCAGAATGTTATTCAGAATAAACAGCTTGCCCAGGAAGTTCATAGGGCATCTAGAGGACTGACAAAAGACAAAACTTCACAAGTGGGTTTTTTTTGTTTTTTACTTTCCTACACGTGCAAATCAACAGTTGAATATGAAGCTTGTGGGACAAACATTCATTCATCCTTAGTAACTGCCTGGTCAGGGTCAACTGCCTGGTGATTAAATTAGTAACAAGTAAATTTGTTCGAAAATATCGCAGGCAGGTACAAACGAAAATCAAATCTGCATGAGTGGGATTAAAAACCACTCCCACATATCTGTAGTTGAGGCTGATTATGAACTCGAGTGATGGAGCTGAGGCTGAGGAACTGTCAGAGCTGGCAGTGCTGACATTTCCACCTCTCTGTGCTTTTTCCACTGTTTTCCAGTGTTTCCAGTGTTTCCAGAGGCATTGTGGAAAACCCTTCCAGTGAAAAACCCTCCAGTTTAGGCCACACCCACTTCAGGTTTAAATATGAATACAGATATGGATATTCGGAGCATGACGCAGACACAGATACAGACGTATCATAGTGGCATTATGTTACACTGGTTGTTTATTGGTTAGCATGCAGGCTACCCTTGGATTAAAAGAGAGCATACAAATGAACAGCAGGGAAAAACAGGTAATAATGCAAACTGAAAAACCGCAAACCAGGACTGGGAACATTTGGCCTTAGATCTTGGTCAGCCAAGGTTAGACACTCGCTTTAGCATTTTTATGAGCTTAGGGTATTATTATATTAGGTTATAATTCCCTTTACCAGCACCAGGTCAAAGTGAATTCCACAAATTAACAGCTTGGCATTAACACTCGTATAAAATATTGTAGCTGTAAATATTAGATGCATGCTGGGAGAGAAGATATTTCCTGTCACACAACGTTAGACACGTTAGCTGAACCCGCATGCATTCTTCTATTTATGTGGCCACAATGCTTTTATATTATTTACAGCTGGCCTCATAATGCAAAACAAAGACTTCCTGTTTTGATCTAATGGAAGAACCTCTTAAAGCAGATCTCTGTACAGCTGCATTGATTTATTACCGCTAAAAGTGTCTGATCAATATAATAAAGCATCAGCGCAACATATTGGTTGAGCAACAGAGACGTTTGTGTTATCACTCATAGGGAAATGGAGATGACCTCAGATGAAAGATCATGCTGTATCACGCTCACTCGGTGTCAGGGATTTATGCGGTTTTGCTTCGTCTGCGCAGCAGAGTTTTCCTGTGTAGCGGGGTATTAAATAAAGCAGATTATAATGAATGGAATGAAATACACACCTTTCTAGTGCAACTATTTGTGTTGTTGATAGTTTGAGCATTAGCACCTTGCGGGAGATTTGGTTTAAAAATTGGTACTAAAACACTCTCTCGCTCTCTTGACAGTTACTCCAAATAATTCAATACAGATGAAATCCTTCCCAAGGAGAGAGCATTATCCTGAGCCTTGGCCTCATTTCACATGCAACTCAATCACTGCCAGGCTGGAATTGTCATGAAAGATGACAGCTATCGCTAAGCAGAGTATAAAGCCCATTTTTGCTTTACCGCATTTAGAGCACCGGCGACGATGGGCCTCGGTGGAATAAAGTCATTTAAGCCTGCTGGAGGAATACTTTTTGGATATTTCCTGTTGCCTCTCAGGTTGTCGCTGAAGTTTTCATTTACTCGCATCTGCTGTGAGGCTGTCCCTTCACTTTTCCCAAAGCAGTGCTCCCTTCTGTTCCGCTTGACAGCAAGCTAGTGGATGAAACATTGCATTTCAGTTATGGGTTAGATGATTGTCCCCCGAAGTCAATTATTTTATACTGCATAATACAAGACAGCGGGATGGAGATGTCTTATGACTTAACTGCGTTGTTGAGTGGACTGTATCCCGGAGGTTTTCTTGGGATTGGTCACAGGCCAGGACTCAGTGTCTGGAGGGGAGAGCAGGAGATTATTAAGTATTTTATATCAAAGCACAAGGGTCATAACAGTATGATTAGCCGGTCAAAGCACTTCCCACAAAGCTAGTTAACCTAGTGCACTGCCTTCACAGTCAGAAAGCAAGGTTTCTCCACTTAGGTCCTGAAACAAAGCTCACACACCTGCCCTTTTCTCCTCACACAATCTAGAGGACTGGGTGAAGGACTTGCGCTAAAATTCTAGCTCGAATTATAGTCTGGAATGTCCCCTTATCTCAGCTGGTTATGGCTGCTTGCCTGTTGGTCTTTGGAGCTCTGTAGGTCTGTAGAGGTCATTGCACAGGTGCCCCGCTTTTTCTCTGAGGCAGCATGGAGAGCAGACAGATGTGCCACCCGCTGCACAAAATCAAATCAGGCCTGACCTGGCCGAACATCTTATGCCCTATGACTGCATTCAGCACTGTGCTGCAGTCCCCTAGAGCACCGTTGCCTTAGTCTTGGCCATATGCGCTTTTGCGTTGATTTGATTAATTGCCGGACGTAGATGCCATCAGAATGAGTACTGGAAACATTCAACAAAGTTTGAAGAGGAGTTCATATAAAAGACTCTAAAGCTTGTTTTTTCACTGTAGCGTAGTGGATTAAGAATGTGTGGTTATGTCCAGCCACTTCAACAGCACCACAGGATCATTTCGATAAGAGGTAAGAGACTAGCAAATGATTTGAGGGAAGTATGATAAAGGGAAAGGAAGGGGGTGAAAACATTGGCCTTTGGAAAAGTGTATTAATTTGAGAATTAATTGGTACCAGTGTGAAAATGAAAAAAAAGGTATTAAGTCAAGAATCATGTCTCTTAATGCTAGATCAGACTAAAGGTCATCATACACAGAAAATCCCCAAACACACAGGTATGCAGCACTATGGTGTCTATTTTTTCTGGATGCATTTAAAACTGACCAATTAACCAACTGGTCATAATCATGTGATCTTCAGCTTCAGATGAGGTCTAAAGTTTCCTGGCAGTTTAGCAGTTTAGTTTTTTCCCAAGTGGTGGCAGTTTAGCGTTTTCAGCAGCGATTCAGATTACCGTTTTGATGTGAGGAAGTATGGCAAGCAGTCAAGTTTAAGCCCTTGAATGAGCTGATGGAAATCACCCAGCATTTTCTGTGCTTTAAATCAAGTGCGTACAATAACCTCGTTTTCTCATGCGTTGTTTTTACAACAGTAAAACAGCTGAAAAAGCATCTTTAGAGCTGTTTACCATTTTCAGGCATCTGATAATCATTTTTTTTACCATCTGTTAAATGAATGAAATGCACCCGTTTTGGCGTGCGGAGGCGTGAACACTAAGGTATGTCCTGCTTGCTATGTTGAAGACTCTGCTCTTCTCTCGGTGACGCTCTGAGACTCGTGTCTCCTGACTCCCTGTTTTGCTGAAACACTTCTTGTGCATTGCCTTGTGGTGTGTAAGTGCCATATCTTGCTATGACACATGCCTGAAAGGCAGACAGTGACAGGGCAGGTTACCACATGAAACAGGAAAAAAAAGAAAAAAACTGATTTGGCACATTCCTCCGTTGAATGATATGATGTGGAGTGTTTTTCTGGGAATCGTGACAAACCCGTGCGTCCCCTGGTCCAAGAAGTGCAGCAGTAACTCTTCTCTGAAGGTAAGGCAGGCAGGCATTGATTGAACTGAGTCAGTAATTCTGTAAGTAATTCTGCAGTATTTTTTTTTATTTTTTTCTTTCAGAGGTCCTGGAATAGCCTGGGAGGTGCAGCGTTTTGCTCTTAAAGGATGACGGCGAAATCACTCTGGAGCTGACTTGTTAATGACCACTTAGTTCCTGTGCTTAATTTCACTGCTTGTACAGACTTCTTTCTTTTATATTTTCTTTATTCATATGCGGTCTATTCTCCATAACTTTTGTTGTACCGTATTAAATGGACTTTTCTTCCAAAACCCATTAGCCGCATGCACATGCATATGCAGAACTAAACAATACATTAGCTGTTTTAAATGCGCTCCATCCGTATGCACTCAGTTTAGAGGGAACTCTCTTTCCCTGCATTCTGTCGCTTCTCTCAGTGAGCAGCCACAAAAAAGGCTGAGTGACACGGCAGGTCCTGAGGAGCTTTATTTGCTTTGTGTCAGACTGCTAATGGGAGTTTTGAACCAGTGGACAAAGAGTGATCTCTTTATTATTGGTTTAATCCTATCATTCAAAGGTCATTAAAATAAATCCCTCCTGTCCGTCCTCTAATTCTTGCGCCAACACTTGACTTGAAGTCAGCTCAGCTTTTTTTTCTTCCTGCTTTGTGTCAACAATTATAATCCATTTAAAGCGTTTCCACTCGGAGGCGGTTCATGTACTCGTGTTCAGTAGAGGGCTGACTAGGGGGCTGCGTAATTCTGTTACTATCGCTTTTGTTCCTGTTTTCGATCGAGATGCTTTTAGGTACGGTCATTCAGCACTCCGACATCCACAGTGGACAATTAGGAGCTGTGTTTTCTCCTGTACGCTGTACGGCACCAAGCCGATGTGATTAATTAACCAAGTGCGAACGATCACGCTGCTCTTTCTAGTGGACTCCAGTCTATTATTTTAACAGAATCTCAAGCATTAACATTGTTTTCTGTGCCCCTTCGGTTCAAAGTCACTTCCGACTGGGTGAGAAGTGTACACTGTGAAATAAAGTGAAGTACCATCCATAACCCACTGGGCTGCTGGCAGGTTTTTGTGTTGCATCAGTGCAGAGTGAGACAGCCTCACTTACCTCTATCAGGGAAATGAGATTACCACCAGGCACCATGCTTTTGCCTTCTCCCATTTAGACAGCTCATGCTTTCAGCTGGGTTGAGATCAGTACACGAGGATAAATGCTATGGATTAATTACCATATGGCAAACAGTCATCACCACCCACTGCATGTTATTGTACCTGCCTCGTCCTCTTTTATGTCAACCATAGAGTCTGAATACTGTACTCCAAAAGTGACACTTGATCTCATTTGCTATGCATAAGCACGTGTTTGATTATGCACTCCACGAGTAAAAGTTTGAACATGTGAAAAGTAAAAATTGAAGTAACCCCAGCACATGCGCCCCCTGCGCATCTGTCAGGAACGCTAGCGATAGGATAGAGACTAGGGTCCCATCTCACGCTTCTGAATGATTTAAAGCCTGACCTTAGCGCTGTTCTCCAGGTGTTGCTGAGTGCCGACGGTCTGCACTCTGCTGTTTGCGCTGGATTTACAGGCACATCAGGGAGCACAGACAAAGACTGCTGTTGCACACAGTTTATAGCTCAAGGCTGAACTCCGTCTCGATGACTCTATTCACATCAACTGGTTCTGAAGCCTCACATTTTATAGACGACTACACGGCCTGGGTATTAATTTAGTTGCCCATAGTGACCCTTTACCGGTATTTCCGCAGGTAGAATCTCAACACCAGGAGTAGTCTCACAGGACATATCTCTTATATCGCATTAACCATAGAATCGATTACATTTAGTCAATAAACATGGACAAGGAACAGCTACTTTCAGAGGATATGTGACTGATATGGCACATGACCAACCACAGACTTTTTCTCTTACCCTATCAGTAAACATGCAGGATTATCTTGTTTACATACCAGTAAGTGCTTCAAGCACAGGGAAGCCACCTCACAGCCTCCTCCCCTTGTTCAGTCCTGAGCTTGGGTTAATGTCTGTGTAGAGTTTTGGATGTTCTTTCTGTGTTCATGCGGGTTTTCTAAGGGCTCTCTGCTTTCCTCCCACCTGCCAGAAGCATGACTGTAGTTGTATTGGCTGTGGTAAATTGCCCTTTGGTATGAATCATTGTGTGAATGGAAGAACGTGGTTGGAATGGTGTTCCAGCCAAGGTGTATTCCCATCCATGGCTATATGTTGTTCCAAAGAGCTCATTGTTTCACAGTGTTCAGAAGTTGCATGCGTGGAGGTGCATCTACATGGAAGTAGAGACAGCCAATCAGATTGCAGCCTTCAAGATTTTAAAGTTTGTCTCAGCTGACCCTTGACCCCCTGAGCTGCATATATGGTCTTTGTGGTAAATTCTTTGGTGTCTGTAAGACTAAAGCCCTGTTCGGATTGGATTAGTTTATTGGCGGACGTCGGTAATACTTTTTTTTTTTACACGTCTCCTCAGTGATAAAACTCTCACATCCAGACAGCAATAAAATGACCACGGGAGGAACGAGTTTCTAACAGGTTATATATTCTACGGACCCGGATGTTTGGGTCACATGGTCACATGACCACACTCTGTTCACAACGTGGTGTCCGAGCTGTCAGAAGGGTGCTGGAGTAGAGAAGAGACTTCAGTTCGGATGGGAACCAAAGTTCTAGCAACAATCTGAAAACACAATAAAACAATAATCACAAAGTGTACAAGAAGCCTCCATTTTGTGTTTTGCGACTTGAGAAGTGTTTGATGTCTGGGGAGGGTCACTGATACACACAATACGAGATCGAGTATGGCAAACAGCAGCAGTCAAACATCTTTGCATAGAAAATCACGGACATGTGCATCTGAGACTAAAATCAGACGAGAAGAACACTCACATGGCCAGTCTTGGTGGAAATAAAGTCAAAGAGAGGCTCCTGTAAAACAGTCCGCTTGACAAATGTTTAAAAATAAATGCACTTTTTCCCAGTGTCTGGTCTGTGATAAATTATTATTGCAATAAAGAGTTCTAGACGTTGTTTACCCACAGAAGGAATCCTTCAAATGTCTCAAAACTTGCTCGCTTCAAAGCAACATTCAAGTCTTGTTCTTGTTCGAAGGACAGCACTTACCCGGACAGGAAGTGTAACTGTCTGTGTAACTGTTGTAAAAGGGAGAGTCCTTCCCAATCTGCCTTCTCTGGCTTTGATATAATTGCCCACTGAGCTGCTGGGAAGGCTGGAAACTTTCACTGAGGGACAATGTTGTGTTGGAAGATCAAGTAAACATCCATAACTGGCTTGTCCCAGTCAGGCAAAGACAGATAACCTTTTCTTTCACACCACTCCAGATTGAATGGTAAGCACTTGAATATGATTTTTGATGGTTCACATATAAATAATGAATGAAATGAGGTGGCTTTTCACCTCTGTCAAATAAGTGTGTGAAAACAGGAAGCACACTGCTCCATCTAAATCAGGTCATTTTTACAGCTGCTTCAAGTAAAATAATACGAATCACAGCCATCGCAGAAACACTACGCTTAACTACATCTGATATTGAAGCCATTTCATATGCTGTAGCTGCAGCGTTTTATGGAAAATTTAATGGAAAAATAGCTGAAAAATGTAAATTGATTTGAAAAAAAAAAAAACGAACAGAAATAACAATTGCTGCCATTAATTTAAAAAGACATAGTTTTTGTTTTATTAGGGGATATGCGGTAGGCTTAGCGCCGATTTATTTTTAATGCACAATTTATTTTTAATGGCTGTGCTGAGAAATTAATCTTAAAGCAACTGAAAAACAAGCTGATAGATTGTTGTTACCCCTATGACAATGAAAATATTTTACCATCTAAAATATCGGAAAATGTGGATTATAGTGACAGTTATTTATATTGTTCACACACACACACACACACACACACACACACACACACACACACACACACACACACACACATATATATATGTTTATATGGTTTATTTGGCTAAATATTGGCCATGCACTGAGTCAAGTCCATTACAGGGCACAATGCGTGCACACACACACACACACACACACACACACACACACACACACACACACACACACACACAGGGAGTGATTTAGAGTAGCCAGTGCACCTACTGGAACATTTTGGGAGGTGAGAGAAAACCAGAAAATCCCACTCAGGCCCAAAGAACATCTGAAACTCTACACAGAGCTCAGAATTGAACCTGGAGTGCTCCTACATGTGAACGAGTGTGTGAGTGTGTGTGTGTGTGTGTGTGTGTGTGTGTGCATGGTGATGTACCGGTGTCCCATCCAGGGTCTTGTGTCCAGTGATCCCGGGATTATCTCCCAATCCACCGGGACTCTGACCAGGCTAACACGCTTACTGAAGATGACTGAATGAATGTACAGTATATTTTATTGAATATGAGAATATAGTTTATTCTTTTATTTTAATCACATAAACATGCCTGCCTTTTATTCTGTCTGTCCACACTTGTTGAGGATAAGCCATATGAGCAAGCCAGACCGAGCGTAGTGCTTGTACCACTGTTTTAAAGAAGCATTTGCTGACTTGTGTAGATATGATAGCTTCTCAGCATATGATATGTAATATGTAGACATGATAGCTTTTAGAAATGCTCTCGTTCCACATGACAAGTGCGGACTATTTTGAGAGAGAGAAAAAATGCATCTATTCATTGTCAAGGCAACATGAGACTCACTGAACTGAGAAAAGAAATCTTCAACTTTATAAAAAAAAAATAATAATAAACACTTCTGAGTACAGAGAGATGCACTGGAATAACACGCTAATCCATTACAATGTATTTCAAATGTACATACTGTACATCGACACATATCGCTAGAAATAGCACTTCGTAAGTAGCATTTTCCCATTCGTATGTGTCAATATATATTTCTGCTCTGTGCGGAGAGGACCGGGCGATATGATAATGTGAAATCAGTACCATGATATAGTCACATCATTATCCTGTGATGTGCGTATCAGGTCTCGGTGCTTGTATAACTCCATAATTACCCGCAGTGACAAGTAACTAATGAAATGTTTTCCTCCTGCTCTCGTATGATTCGGCTAATGAAAGTTCTGCAGTGGTTAAAACTATCACAGCGCTCTGACGGTGAGTCGGTTTCTTCACAGGGAGGGTAGTGAATGAATTTCAGAACACAGCTCTAATGAACACGCTTAATATGCCGCATACGCATGATAAAAGTAAATGAAAATTTTATTTTATTGACTTCGGTGGCCAACAGATATAGACTAGTTTTAATTTGTATCGTATTAGCCTAACAGGACACACTAAAAAAATGTTTTCCACCTAGATATAAAACATTTTATCAGGAAAAGCTACCGGTAGCAAACAGCTTATGAGTACGAGAGCATGTCTCTGTAACCATGAGCCTTTAACCTTAGGGGTGTAACACAATGCCGGTATCCATATCTGTATCTGTGTCTGTTTAGTTCTCCAAATATCCCTCTCTGTATCTAAATTTGGATTTAAACGCGAGGTGGATGTGGCCTTTTATAAAGGCTGGAGTAGAAAGGTTAATGCTGTCAGCATGGTCTGTGAATTCTGACTCTGACACTTCCCTGATATTGTGTGGGGCTCGTTTTTATTTTTTTTTTAAGTTATTATTTTTGTTTGTACAAAATAATACCCTTGACATTTTCTGAAAAAAAAAAAAATTAGCTGGTTCTATTTCCTAAAATATAAACAAGCTAGTAGCCCACTTTAAATCGCTACGACCCTGACAAGGCAGTTACTAAGGATGCGGTACGTGTGTGTGACACAGCGCGGCGTCGTGTTTAACGTACGTGGTCTTTGTTTGTCCCGTGACTGCTTATATATTATAAATATTTGAATGAATCACTGTGAATTTATCCCTAATGAGCGAGCCAGTGGCGACGGTGGTGAGGAAAAACTCCCTGAGATGATATGAGGAAGAAATTCGTATGCTTTTACAACACATTATCTGTTCTTTCTGAATAATATATTCCTATTTGGTTACATCCCTATTTAGCATACACGTGTAGATTAGAGACGGAGACAGGTCTTCAGTCTTCGGTCTGTCTGGTGCATAGCAGCTCCCTCTTGCTGAGCACAGCTGAGCATTTAGCGAGCATGTCAATCAATCCCCGTGTGTAACAGTCATCGCAGAGTGAATCGGTGAAAATGAAGGGGAAAAGTTTCACTTCTGGTTAATTGATCATTTTAACATTTTAGTCTTGTTAATCCATTTAATCCAGTCTTGCTTATCTATTTCATTCATTTAAGAAAATGTCATTATACTTTGTCATGTATTGTGAGTACATGAGTCAGTTATTATTTAGCTCATTGTCTTTATGGAACAAAACATTTTTTGTCCTTGTTTTTCATCATCATAACCCTGGTATATACATTACCATGTCGAACAGGGGAACCTTTCCAGTACTCCACTATGGCCTACAAATCAATGGTTACATGGTTGAGCGATGGCCGTTCAAGTGACACAGCAAGTTGCCGTGTAATGCCTGGAAAAACTGCCAGCCCATTGCACATAAACGGCCTGGTAGATGGCTTCTGGGATCACTGAAGCCACCTGGATCTCATTTATAACACATTGTAAACAACATAGCATTGTGCACGTTTGTTTACACTATTGCCGCTGTCTCTATTGTACTTCACTTTCGGTACATCCATTCTCCTGCGCTAATGTGTTTACACAGCTGTGGAGCACATGGTATATTAATAGACTAATAGGGATGAATCTAAATCACTCCCATTCACTGAAGGGCGGTAGACGTCTCTATCCCACATTTGGCTCGCTCTCGTGATTGAACTTCATCTAATTGCGGATCCAAAGTATGGATTAACCGGGGGTTAATAGCCTTTGTACAGGTGTGTACTATAGCTCTCTGAGTCTCACCTGGTTGCTTGCATGCTAGTGCCTGTCCTAGTGTAGAGAAGCCACCGAGTCCAAGAAGGCACTCTATCACTTTTAGACACGTAACAGACTACATCATTGTCGAATGAGGTTTACGCCTGGGCTTCTTTTCCGTTCTTTATTCTTTAATGCTCCGTGCTTTTCTCAACTCCCTCGACTGCTGCTGCTATACCCAAGCCGCAGTTTTCACCGGCAGTAATTCTGAATTTTTTTTCCCTCAAGTGAGGGATGGAAAATCTCCCAGCTTCTCTGTGCTGTGTGCCAACTACGACTGCAGCTTAGTGGGATATAGTAGTCTAAGGCTTAAACTTCTCTCCAAAATTTTCTTCCACAGTCTATTGTCTGAGAAGATGGCTTCACTCAGGCCAGTTTCATAAACCGTTCATTACACATTTAGTCACTTGGATATTGGCTGAAGTCAGTCAACGTAAACCCACGTCGCCAAGGTGCATCAGTCATGGCTCACTGCTTCACTGCTGGACGCCACTAGCAATATAATAAACATTTGAGCTTTGTGTTTGAATAACTTTCAGGAAGTTATTTTGTACCTGTGTACCTGTGTACCTGTGACATTAGAGATCATGAGACAGTATTAGTGCAAGTGTTACTTCTTGCCGTAAACAGAGCAGGAGGTGGGTGAACACCTTTAAACTTTAAACCTTAAACATAGTATGTGCCATATATTAATGCCTCTGTAACAGAAACATGAGAAGCACTTGACAGAGGAGAAGCACTTTCTCATGTCCCATAACAGCATTATTATTACTATTATTATTATTATTATTATTAACAGTTTTATTAGTTTCCAGAGGATTTCAAACACTGCAGCACTTCTGTATCTAAATAACCTCCACGTTACTGCATATGATCAGCAACGTAATAGCTTCAGCGATTCCCCGAGTCTCATCCTCATAGTAAGTGATTGATAGAAGCTTAATTCCATTTCACTGGCCACTAATGGTTCTTGTATGACGGATGAAATGGGCTAAGACAACCCTGAAAAGTGACACTGACTCCATCAAGTATTGAAATCCATTTACATTCTGTTGTGGACCGAATGGGCATGTACTGTAGAATTGATTTATGAAGTGTAAAACACTGAACATGACACGTTTTTGTAAGCTTTGGTAGTTTTTTGTAGTTTCTGGGGTACATGCCAGTCACTTTTAATTTTGAATTACCATCGGCTTTGTTTAGCTGCCTACCGATTCTCACAGTTTAGCTTTACTCTTCTTCCTGGAAACAGCCAGCACAATCCATTATCAGTTTATCTTCTCCAGTATTTTGTTTATCTTTACTGAGAACACTTTTTTTTTTTTAAGTAACTCCAGCAAGTCTGTAATGTTTATAGCTATTTTTAATACAAGTTGTTTTGTTTCCAAGAAAGCACCACTCACAGCCTGTTGGAAGGAACAATGGCCATTATTTATCACGCTGCACCGAAACAAGTGCAGGTTTGTATAACGAAATCTGCTCCTGATTCATGAAGCAGTCATACGATTTGATTTGAGCGCATTTGATGAATCAGCTTCAGCTGCGTGGGCACAAGCTCCTGCCCACTATGTACACGACACGCCCCAATTTACCCTCGTATGCATTTAATTAACGCTGGTGTTGCAACATTAAGCCAATAAAAGGAAAATGTTCAGTGAGCTACAGATTTTTACAGTAATCTGAGCAGCGGAAAATTAAATTCAGCGAATCTGAGTGCTTGCTGCAAATAAAAGGTTCTTTAAGAAGTCTAAAAATTTTGAAATAAAATAAAATCAACAAAGTAAAGGATGTGCCAATAGTTTCTTTTTTTGTTAAGTACTTTGGAGAATCTTTGCTGTTTTTTTTATAAAGCTGTTTAAGTTCATAATCAGGTAAAAGACTGAACTATTTCCCAACCTCAGGTAGATAATCTATTTATAGCTAGGCTTTTATTTATTTTAGTACTCAAATAGATCAGCATTGTTTCATAATGAATAGTTCATCTTCTTAAACCAGACCCAGGCCATCCAGGCCAGAACACTAATAACGGTCCACACTTGCACCTCTGATTCACATTTACAAATTATATGATGACACTAAACCCCATTTATCTATATTTTACTACCAGGTTCCCACATGTGCTGTAGAGATTATTATCATTGGCTTTTATTATACGCTGCTGCTTTCTATGCTTATTATCATTTTTGATGAAATTGATATCGATGTTAATTATTTAACTGCAAATCAACCATTCTTTTAGGTTGTTAAAACTTTACTCAAACGTTATACACACTCCGAAACAAATGTGAGTTTTATCGTGCAGACGCATTAAAGATGAAATGTATGAATAAGGGCCAATGGGGCTCTGTCATGGCAGCGTGGAATTACACTACCCATCAGCCCCTGCATGTCACATGAGCTGGTCACATGCCTCACTAACACCCTCGCCTATGTCTCGTTACACCTTGATAAGCAGCCTATCGAAGTTCTCTTGGCTATCTGTGTCTCTGTCTGGATTTTCATGTGTCACCCATGTTGCAGTTTGGTACTCGTCTAACGTCCATGTTCAGGCTTACAGCTTTGTTTTGGTTATTTGTTTGCGGTTCGCTTAGTTTAAATAAAAGCCTGCGCTTGCGTCCATCTCCAGCTACCATTTCTGATAGCCTCATTAATCACTCTTTTTAGTAAAGTTGTGTGTAAATGTTTGCGTAAGACAAACTGAATGAAAACTCCAGATTTAGAAAAATGTTGTGAATGCGGATTTTCTTCGTACTCACAAGTCGATGAACGTCAGTCACCCATAAATTACCAGGCGTGTCCATGGCATGACTTTGCAGTTGGGCACTCCCAGAAAACTCCATAAAAGGCAAAGGTCACACAGCTGAAATGACGAGTAAACAGCAAACAGACTTTCTCAGAGGTGGAAGTTATTTTTGACTCACGCCTATGTCTTATTGGTTAAAATCTAAAGACGAATTACAGAAAAGCTGAATTAGATGTGAATTAAGTGAGGTGAAAATATATATATATAGTACCCAGGTAATCACTGTCACCAATCACACTACTTTTTATTCAAAGCAAAGTGTCTTGGTGACTCTCAGCCAGAATGCCGTGTTGGAAACATACAAGCGAATGTACAGTAAGTGTCACAGGAAGCCCCGATTCACAGTGCAGATTGAGACGTACCAAATCGATCACTTATCGGTCACTTGGTCCTGGCTCTGGTAAAGCAATGCGCGATAAAAGAAGATGCCGTGGCAAATGGAACTGGTTTACACCACATCTGAGCCACTGCAACACGTCCTGCTTTTATAGAGCAGAATAACTTCTTAATTGAATGACTGGACTTATTTGTCTTAATTAACAAGTTTATGCTTGGTTTCTTTCTTTCATTTTTTTAAATATTTCTTTAATTTAATTAATGCCTTTAATTTGAAACAACTGCGCTTCAAAAAAGTTGAATTAAATTTGCGAGTGTGTGATTGAAACACACCAGCTATTTCAACTTGATAGCTTTATCCCTATATAAAAGTGCAGTAACGCATCGAATATGATCGATTTGTAGCCAATCAGGCAAGGTTTACATTAGGTAGTCTTCTTATGCATACATTTACACACACGTGGGAGCAGTAGTAGGATACAAATTATTTTTTCCAAACTGGGATTTTCATGAATACCAGATTTCTTGTGTAAGTGCTCCTACGAACGATTTACAAATAAACCTGTTCGTGTCCAGCTCGACAAATGAGGCCCGATGTGAGTACTTAATGGATCATTAAAAATTTTCGAGCAACATACCTTATGCCCAGTAACTCGTTGACACACAATAGGACTGTACTTTACAGGAGCGACGCGGGTTGAAGAGCTGCACTGCTGTGGCCGTGAGTTGGCTCTGGATAATGAGTGATAAGAGGTTATGTTTTGGCACCTGCATTATTAATGGCAGGACAGAAAATGTTGAGCAGTGATGATTTCAGAGTTGTGTGTGTGTGTGTGTGTGTGTGTGTGTGGAGACACTCCGAGTGAGAAAATGTCTGTTTTGATTATGGCTGCAGCTACGGCGCTGTAATGATGGCATTCAAGAACACTACTATTCAATTGGAGCCTCTCCAAAATGACTCAAGTAGGTTATACAGTGATTGTGTTGATTTCTTGAGCATGAGTGATTGTAGGTGAAGGGCGGATTGAAAATTTATAATGAATGACAGTTATAGCAGCAACACACTTCTTATACACTCATCTCCAGAATTATTGGCACCCTTGGTAAAGATGCGTCAAAAAAAACAAACAAACCTTATGAAAAATGTGTTGATTAGCTTAATCCTACACTTAGACTACGATGGAAATCTACCAGTAACTGAAGTAAACTAAGTATGTTCAAATTTATACTTTACTTTTTAAACTTCACCTAAAGGTTTAGGGACACACGGTCGTATGCAGTCATCCGTGACTTCCAGTTTCACTGGGATGTACAGTAAATATTAGATGATTCACTTAGCCATTCATCAACATGGGGAAAATATACAGAAATTAAGTGATACAGAAATGTGTTGCCCTTCATTAATCAGCCAATAACCTTAAAAAAAAATAGCTACATGCCTGAGAATGCTTATATCCAGTGTTAGGGCAACAATTAGTTTTAAACTGTATTTTTTCAAAAGCTGCCTGAAGGAGGACGCAATTAAAGAGGCAAAAAAATCTCCAGGAATTACTGTATGACATTTTCAGAGGCTGGCAAAGTTTTGTGGTAACTTAGTCTCTAAACCAACAATTGGATGGCAGCAAACTATTCGGAAGGTGTGCCAAAAGAAAACCAAATGTAAGCCTGGAGTTTGCTAGATGCTACTCCAACTTGGACTGGAACAGGGGTCTATGGTTGTAGACCTTGACCAGAGACACTCAAATGAAGGATGGTTATACAGGAAAAGAACCTAATCCACATGAAGTATGTTGGAGGATCTGTAATGTTGTTCTGTTTTTCCCCTGTGTAATGTGTTAGGATACAGCTGAGGCCAAAATTTACGTACACCTTGGCTAAAGATATTCCATCTTAAAGTCAATTAGGGTATCTGCTTTATTTCCATAAGAGGTCATTTCAAAATAAAAGCCAAGAAACAAATTTATTGCAGCTTTTATTTACTATATCAGATCAAAAGGTTACATACAGTTAGTATTAAGTGTTAGTATTTGGTGGCATTGCCTTTTAATTGCTTGAATAAAATGCTTAGGGCAGCTTTCCACAAGCATCTCACAATACTTTGCTGGAATTTTTTGCCCATTCCTCCTGACAGAACTGGTGTAACTCATGGTCAGGTTTGTGAGCTTCCTTGCTTAGGCATGCTTTTATTTAGTTCAGTACACAATTACTCTTAGGATTCAGGTCAGGGCTTTGTGATGGTCACTCCAAAGCTTTCACTTTGTTATCTTTAAAGCCATTTTGCTAGAACTTTGGAGGTATGCTTAGGATCATTTTCCTGCTGGAAGACCCAGTTGCAGCCAAGTTTTAATTTCCTGGCTGATGTCTTGAGGTTTTGCTTCAGTATTTTTAGATAATCCTCTTTCCTCATTATTTTTAAAGAATACATTTCTGACCGTTTTCCAACAAAACACCCCCACAACATGATGCTGCCACCCCCATGCTTCACAGTTGGGATGGTGTTTTTCAGATTAAAAGTCTCCGCCTTTTTCTTCTGCACATAGCACCGATCATTGTAACATTCCTCTTAAAATCTGGCGATCATCTGCAAACTGCAGTCTGGTTTTTTTTATGCCAGTCTTGGAGTAGGGGCTCCTTCCATGCATGACAGCTTTTGAGGCCATGGTGATGAAAGACTCTCTTAATGGTCTCTTGATAAAAGAGATTTTAAATGAAAATCTGGCAATGAGCTACAACGGGGTCGTGGGTGGATCTTCCAGCAGTACATTGAGCTCCAATGTGGGCTCCAACAAGTATTATCCAAAGTATTACAGGAGAAGACTTGGTGCTACAAAGGGAGGTTGTACAAAGTACTAAATGCATGTTAAAACTATTTTATATTTTTTTATGTTAGAATAAATTTACTTCAGTTAAATAACAAACTTCTGCCATATTTTCTGTAGGAGATTAACCTAATTATTTACCATTTTTTTTATGACTTTTACCCATATTTTCCAAGTGTGCCAATAATTCTGGATCTGAGTGTGGTTCATTCTGCCTGGTCTAAACGTATGCAGTTTTTTTCCCCAATTCTACATTTTCTCTTTTTCTACATGTTTAATATTTTGTATTTAATTTACAATGAATTGTCAAAATTCATCCTTATTTGAGTTTCATGAATTCTAAGAACTGTTTAAAAAAAATAAATAAATAAAAAAGTTCAGGATCGATGCAGAGTCGGTTTAATTAGGTGATGCCTGTTTCCACATTTGATAGTTTGCCTTATGCGAGACGTGTGTATTCACCAAATGAGAGTATCTTGTCATTCAGCTCCTTTTCCTTCCTATCCAATTAGCTTGAGATATAAACATCCAAATATCAAAACTCTTTATTTTGGCAGTGACATCTCCTGCATAGCCAGAGCCTATTTTCAGATGTATTAATTGGTAGGGGCGGTGTTGTTCAGTGGCTCATGTATGGCACGCTCCTTACGTTTTTCCTCAGCAAGTCAGAGCTGCTGAACTATCCTTTCCTTCCTCGCTAATGCACAGCCTTTAAAAACCCTCGGTGCCCTTTAGCCAGGGAGCTCTGGCTCGCGGTACGCACCTCAGGCTCTCAGGCTCTCAGTCAGCTCGTCTGCACTGGGTTTTTTAAGTGGTCTCGGTGGTTGTGCGATGTGCAGACAGGCCTGATTGCCCCCTGTCTTGCATGTCAGGGGTCTGCTGGGAGAGTGAGTGATCCCTGTCCACCATCACGGCCGCTCCACATGCACTTCATGCCATTCTTCACATTAAACAGCCCCAAAAGTTTCACTTTTTCAGGCAAGACATCTAATTGGTATGCTTAATGAACGGGACACTTTTGCTTGTTGAGTGAATCACAAGTAGTCATTGATCTAAATGGGAGCAGACTTTTTTAGAGCTTTCTGGAGATTGAATTTTAACGCCTGTCACAAAGTAGAAGGAATGTTTCAGACAGTTCCTGTGGTTATTTAGACCTTCTCTCACCGATGAGCCTGTGAGTTTTTTTCCTCTCCATAACATTAGCATTCATGATTTTACATTGCTAAATTAAACATTCACTATTGCAAGTACATTCGAAATCTGTCACAGCTAGTCCAGCATAAGGATCCTGACATGTTTTGCTGGAATTTTTGCCTGCTGTAAATGTATTCTCTTCATGTGCTGATGAGGTATCACAGCTTGTCAAGTGCCATGCACTCAGGTTCAAAGTGCTGGCTGCCTCTTTGATTTACAGTCAGCTTCTCAACCAGATGGTAACGCACTAGTTTTGCCCATTACAACTGTCAAATGTGTGGGCTACATTGCACCACAACTTCTGACAGATGAAGAGCGCATTAGTTCTCCCAGGAGCCCCTTTAGAAGTAATTTCAAAGTTAAAATGTAAACCAGAAACATATTTGGACTTCAGTATAGTATCAAGAACTTTATCTGCAGCTGTAATGGACTGCAGGCTTCCAGGTTTGGTGTGTGGAGAAGGGTTTAAGTTAGGCTTCCAGATAAATGTGTCTCGTGATAAATAGTGGACTGCAGCTGACAGTTTTGGCAGTGTCCGTTAGGCAATATTTACAAGCTTAACATTCAATTGGTCAGGGTTTAAACAGTCTGTCTTCAATTTCCATTGAAGCGCCTTACCACAGGCTCCTGTTTAATGGAAAACAAAGCATAGCAATAGAAATAAAGGAGCTAATAAATAGAAGGAAGGGAGGGGTTAATTTATCAACGCTGCCCAGTAGGCCAGGAACGGTCTCCGCTCCACATCCACCCAGTCTGACTCATGTCGGAACATTTCATCTCCGATAATAATCCTGACAAATTGAATCTCGTTGCCGGGCTCTGCTTATGCATTCCTGCAGTGGGCTTGCAGCGGGATGGCCCATCGGAGAAACAGCACGTAGACGAGAGCGGCGCTGCAATGCACAAACAAATGGAAAGTGCAGGCTCCATTGAGCACACCTGGCAGAGGGAGAGAGCAAGAGAGAGAGAGGGTGGCGAGGACAGACGCTGTCTGCATGCTACCTGCATATCAACCTCACAGAGATCAGAGGCAGGTAGGAGGCGGATCTCTCCAGACACCCTCAGCCAACTGCACAGCCGAGGGGTCTGAAGTCAGAACAATATTGCTCATACTGGGTAATGTGACTATGATTATCTTTACTGTTCAGTTCTGAATATTAAAGAAGGCTCCGTAGGACGCTTTCCTGGTGCGCCGCTCAATATTTCATTTCCTCATAGGATGATGCAGCAGCTTTTCTGCCTTTCTCTCTGTTCTCCTTCACCAGCACCCCCACCCCCACCCGTTCATATTTGTGTGCTTGATTTAATCATATCTGAATGAGAATTTTCAGAGCGGTTGTTTGGCATTCGCAATAGCACCCATACCCACAGCATGTCGAAGGCAAAGCGTCTCAAGAGCAAGCACAGAGTCATCTTGAATTCCTGCCTCTCCATTTCACTCAGGATAGTAGAGGCACTTATCACTGAACAATATGCAGCGATTCTTCAACAGCCCTGATGGAATTGGGTGCATATGAAGTGTTCATCGGAATTAATATATATGGGTTTTTTGTTTGTCTTTTTTTGCAAGAGATTTGAGAGCAATAATACTCCTGGGCTTCGCTGAGAAATACACTGAGCACTTTATGTAGAATATGCTATAGGATACATTTCAACCTAGTCTGTGTAGAAAGTTATCCAATTATTAGAATAACTGATTTGACAGGATGCAAGAGATGTATATGAAATATTTTCTCTTAGTGGTGCAGTGTGTAGCATTGCTATGTCACTGCTTCAAGGTTTGAACCTGAGATCAGGTTGCTATCTGTACGGAGTTTCACACGTTCTTGCCGTGTTCGTGTAGGCTTCCTCTGGGTTTTCCAGTTTCTTCCAACTGTCCAAAAGAATGTGTGAGTGCATGCTGCCCTGAGACAGACTGGTGAATTCTTCCATCTTGGACCAGAACAGACTCTGTGTCCACCACAACCCTGGCCAGGATACAGCAGATAAAGCCAATCCATCGCAGGGCAGAAGGGGAAAAAGAAAAAAATCACGGTTAATGACGATAAGAGTGCTATTCATTAGATCAATGTGCTCTTGAGCTCCTTTAAATGCTGATTTCATCTGGAGGGCCTGTTTGCTCTTCCTGTTCCCAGTGCAAGGCTTTCAAATATTTCACTTTATGCTGGAGCTGAGGAAGCAAAATGCAGAGTAGCGTTATGTTTCAGTAAGCATTCAGACATTTCTTCAGTCTTTGAACTACTGACTTTCGTGTGTGGATGCACAGGTAAGTCATTAAAAAAGCAGGGAGTAGCTGCTTGAATCAGCATGAAGAACAATGAGCCGTAGAGAGAGCATCCTGCAGTAGTGTTAGAGAAAGGAACTGTGGATAAGCCATAAGCACACACGCTTAACCCACTCTTCGTCTGCTTTCTACATTCAGGAGCTTTCAGTGCCAGAAGGGGGAGCAGCTCTCTGCCTAATGTCTTCAGGCATGACTGCTTTCTGATGGAGAGATAGCAAAAGGAGGAAGCGAGAGGGAAAAAGAAAGAGCGGTATGTAGGAGGAAAGGGGGAGAAAAAAAAGTCAGGATGACTGAATGACTCACTGGATGCACAGCAGGCCATTAATCTCGCGAAGACTATTTATGAAAAACATATTTTGTTTCTGTGTCTTCTGTGGAGTTCAGCATGTCCAACAGCATGTGCTTGTCCTAATTACAGAGATTATGGTTCTCACAACAGCACTTCCTTTAAACAGATGTCAAGACAAACATTGTATACTGCATTTTAAATTACAAAAAAGGAACAATTTTAGGATGTGGCCAATTTTGGGGGATTTGTTGCTTAAAACTGGGCCTTGAAGTATCTCACTACCTCTGTCCTTCCTCCAATTCATTCAATTTCTCATTCCCCATTCTCTATTTCTCATGGGGCCATGTGATTTAATTTATTGTGGTTTCATGCATCAGCTTCATCATGATCTCTTGTATTTCCTCACGCTCATCTTGTAGCGTATTCTTGATAATGTGCTTAATTACATCAGTTATGTAGACTACTGCGATTAACGTGTTCTTAAATGCAACAAAACAAGACCATGAATAGTGCAAGAACAAGATTGCAAATCAGGCACACAGACCTTTGCTTTTTCAGGGTTGAAATTCTTTATTGTTTACAAATTCAAACTGTATTATAGATGAGATGAGGACACTGACATCGCTGCGCTATGCCAACTGTAGCGAAAAAGCACCAGCAGGCAGGTTAGAGGTGCAGGAGAGCCTCTATTTAAAAATGAATGATAATGAAAATAATCATTTACAACCATTAAAATGTATGTATACTTATATGGCCAATAGTAGATCATGACGAAATGACATCATTGAGATCATTGGATCGTCTTACATTGCTCCAGGGTTCCCCTTTTTGATCCCGAGCTCAGGTTACTGTGTGTATGGAGTTCTCTCTGTGTCCAAGTGGTGTTGGTCTGGGTTCTGCGGTTTCCTGCTACCTCAGTAGGTAGATATGTGGCTCTAATGCTCCAGACTGATTACGGGAAATGAATAAATCAAACCCTGCCACAGGGTTAACACTGATTCCGATTCTTGGAACTTGTTCAGATCAAACCATTGTGTATCGATCTTCCACGCATGACATCAGGATTGCGTTTTCACAAGAGACGGTTGCTGTTCCTCCACATTATACGGCGCTGAATTGTAAATATTGAATAGGTTTCTCATTGAAATGATTACATTTTCACTTGCGAGGCCACAAGGGGACTAGGATCAGTCCATTCGTAGCCAGTAGTGGATAACTAGTGGATTTTATACATCACACCACAGGATATGTGAGAAGAAATGATTTACATTCCCCTTTCGGCCAACCTTGTGTTAGAACACCATATCTGAGAGAAGTGAATAGGTGAATAAAACTCATGGACCAGGGTTGAGAAGAGAAAAAAAATGACAGATGTCTCTGTTTCCTTTTTTTGTAAGCTTACTTCATACACGCTGTCCTATGATTGTTGGTGCCACAATAGTAACAAACATGGTATACGAGAATACTGAATAGTAAATGGCACAAAAGATGTGCAGGCTCCCCTACAAGGATGATTTTCCCTTTTGAAATCCTCTACATTGTACCTTGCTGTTCCAGCACTAAAAGGTCTCCTTTTAAAATCAAAGCTTTGTGCCTTTCCTGTGAGGATGCCAAAGAAAAAGACCTTGAAAGTCATCTTCTGTGTGCTCATGGAGGTGCTGGTGTTACTTTCCTGACTTAGCCCTAGATCTTTCTGTTGACCTTGTTTTCATGTTTGAGACTCTGGATTTAGATAAATCATGGGAGGAAGTCACTTTGAGGCAAATGTCTTATGATTATGTATGGACTACACCATGGGTTCCTGCTCCTGGAGTACCCCTTGTCCCAATGTTACAATAACACACCTACTTTTGACAGAAAGGGCTGTTAATTAGCCGATTAGTTAAATCAGGATTATTTATTTTACTCTAGACTACAAGCTTTTCTCTTTACTTTGTGTTTGGGCTGCTGAAGTGTAGCTTTGCTCAGATCTGGGAACATTAATATTACGAGTTGGACAGACCCTTTGAATCCTAATCACACACCTCTCTTTTATCTCTACTCAGGTGACGTGGCCCCATACTTCAAAACTGAACCAGGGCCTCCGGAAATCCATTTGGAGGGGAATCGACTGGTCATGACCTGTCTGGCAGAGGGGAGCTGGCCTTTGGAGTTCAAATGGATCCTTAATAACACAGATATAACTGCATTCTCCCCAGAGTACAAGTGAGAGTCTGCCTTTATTTCCTAATCTTCACTGAAGAAAAGGTCTCATTGGGGGGGGGGGGATGTATCAGTAGCCTTCAGACTTGATCAGCAGTTACACTTCTGTGGCTGGTTGGTTTCGCATATATTACACGGCCAAAAGTTTGTGGACACCTGACCATCATACTCATACGTGCTTGTTGAACATCCCATTCCAGATTTATTCCCCCTTTGCTGTTATAATGAGCTCCACTCTTCTGTGAAGGCTTTCCACTAGATGTTGGAGC
>CM074967.1:14374482-14386715 GCA_037577455.1 Pangasius macronema | reverse complement strand
GCTTTGTGCACAGGGGCATCGTCATGCTGGAACAGGTTTGGGCCTCTTAGTTCCAGTGAAGGGAAACTGTAATGTTACAGCATTCTCTACAACAGTTTGAGGAAGAACCATATATGGGTGTGATGGTCAGGCATCCACATACTTTCTACCATATAGTGTATCTCTTTCATCACTCGTGTTATAAATTTACACATTATTTCGTTGTCAAATAACTGATTCTATATAAAATATCTATAAGCTTATTCATGACCTTTTCCCTAGCCACACTTAGTCGCCTGTGTCACAATGCGTCATGTTTCAGTCAGCTTTTTTTAACATCCGCTGATTGAGGGGAAGAAGAATGCAGAGGGAATTTAAATGAAAATTTAATTAACTTTTTGTGTGGCTGATTACCTAAGCTTATACAATTGTATATTTTAATCATACCTACTTTCAAACTTTCAAATCCAATACTTTTTCTTAATCAAAGTGTCATTTCTCAAGAATAATTCCATCCCTAACTTTCTATAGTCTAAGGATAAACCACAGTAGCACTTGGCACTTCCTTAGGCAAGAAAAGAAAGATGGACCTTTTGTCTTTAGAGAAAAAGAGTGTGCGGCTGGAGATGACTGGCTCTTTACAGCTGAATGATGCATTCAAATGCTCTACCTGGGAGTGCCGTGTGGGCACTTGATTCATGTTAACGTTAATTTGCATTGCTTGATTTGTTTTTTATGCCAGTGCCAAACATTCATATGGAAAAGAGGTAATTTGGCTGTCTATAGATTTCACTTGGTCTAATCGGCATTGCTTTTCCAATTATCTTCCTTAAACACCACTGGAATGGCACTTTCTAAGCAGCGCTGGGGTTCCTGTTCACTCTCCCTGGAGAACTAGACTCCCTTAGAGGAGCACAAACACACCGAGGTATTTTGAAAGACATGAGGGAATCTAGGAAAGGAGCAACATGCATTTGGAAATAAGCACACGCTCCCATTCATTGTTTCCACTTGCACTGGTATCAGGGGAAGTGGCCATTTGGCAGAAGCTGATATTCGTCATCACAGGCGAGAGCCAGGTGGAATTCGTGGAGAGTCTAATGGCATTTTAATGATTTGCTCACTCTAATGCGGAGGCTGGCAAAAAGGCCTGGCCCCAGCCCCAAAAGTAAACCTTTTAACCTTGGTCTCTCTTTGTGAGAATGTATTCAAAGTCAAAATCTCATTTAAGTGTGTTAACATGCTGACAGATATCGAGTTGGCATGGTGATGGGGAAAAAGGCATGAGGAGATGGATATAATACCAGCTAACAGTTTCTGACCAGCATGGTCTTAGGCACTCTTGGATCCAATAATGTACATGTTTTCTAGCTGTTTAAAAACATTTAAGAACATTTCTGGAACATTATGAGTTGTAGGAAAATGTTCATTAACTACAGTTTACCAGAATATCTGTTTTAATATCATCTGCTTTGATATCTTTTGCTTTTTATCATCTGTGCTACCATTGCAAGGAGTGCTTAAGCTTATTGAAACTTCTTCACGATAGAAAATGATATCCTAGCAAGTGAAAATATCTTAAATGTAGTTCACTTTATCTAGTATTTCCTTTTAGAAGATTACCATCAACCAAATGTTAGTGTTAACCCTATTTCTAGACTTTGTTCACTAATTTCAAGTTTTAAAATTTTCTTATTTTATTTATTTCTATTTTATTTGGTCATTTTCTTATTTTCAATCATTTTAGATAACGTTGCTTCTTTCTAGAAATTAATGCTTAAATTTAAATTTTAAAGTTATCTGCTGATAGAACAAGACTATTCCAGGCTTAAAATGAGTAAAAAATTTCTAGAAATAGGTTTAATAATCTTATATGTGGTTTATTGCAATCCAATAGGAGATTCTAGGTACATTTGAGTATATTCAAGATATTTTCACTTGATAAGATGTCGGTTTCTGCAATGCAGAGGATATAAGAAAGCAAACTAATCAAGAGCCAGAAGACACAGAACAGGTGAACACAATCAGTAACAGACCGTTTCCCAGGACAGGTGTAGAGACAGGACTAAAACAGGAATAACAACGGATAAACAAAAACATGGCAATTGTGAGGAATATGTGACCATTATTATAGCATTATTACAGTAAATGTCACTTCTGGAATAATACACTCTAACCTTTTTAGAACTTGAAGTATTTACTAAACCCTGGAATAACCTGCTCTGCTCGCTGGGACGATCTTACTTACTGTCTCTCTTTCGCAGGTACACTATACCGTCCCTACAGCGCTCAGACATGGGTGTATACCAGTGTGTGGTGAGAAACCGAATGGGCGCTCTGCTACAGAGAAGAGCCGAGATACAAGTGGCATGTAAGTCTTAATGACCAATCAGTGGAGTGACTCTCACTCCCACTGCACTGCACAGTTCTTTTGTTTTCCAAGCTCACATACTTAATTCTGCCTTTGAAAAACTTCACAATCGAGTGGAAAAAAAAAAAACAAAGGGGTCTGTTTTCATGCCCTCAGGACAGGTATTAAAAACCACTGGCAGACTGTAAAGAGCTGACACCAATCCTGTTGCTTCTACCAATTTCCTGAGTCTGTTAGGATAAAAAATATCACTCCTGTACCCTTTTTATAAAAGACAGATATTTCTATCCTTTCTGTACCATTATCTCAGCACGGCTCAGCAAGCCTCTCTGTCTCCCCCACTGCTATTCTTTGTATTTGCATATAGTAAATGAACAGTTTTAAGCCTTTTAAACCAAAATGCATTGCTTTCTCTGTAATTCAAGGTACAATGCTCTGAGGCAGGGTTTTTTTCCCCTCTCATTCTTTACTCTAGTCCAATTTTGTGTTGCAGCTTGCCATGAATATATGCTTTTGTTTGATTGAGTTCGTCTCTACTTGGTGCTTAGAAAGAAAAGCCTAAACGATTTGACTGTTTACACCCAAGATAGATAGATAGATAGCTGTTCACACCTGGTCTGATCGTGTGCCGTGAATACATCTTCCATTCGAACCCGATTTCCCTCTTCCACTAACCATCTGTGATCGTATTTCATGATAGCATTTCAAGTTGGCAAATCTTCCAAAAGCAATGTGTTACTTCAAGAACAAGCCCAAGACCCCTAGACTGATATCAAACCTCAAATGAATAAGTGTATATACTAAGCAATTTCCTTATTTCTCAGATTGTAAATTTTACATATAGATCATATACATATAGACCAATAGCATAGCATGTGGCATTTTGTGCCCACGTTTCATGCACTTTATTTCTCAATATCACATTTATTAACCTCGTAACCTACTTACAGTTTGTAACCAAGCTAACTAAGTAACTAATGTCAATGTTTGGCCATTTTCCTCACACATCACCTATAGCGCTAATAAACTTGACCACAGTTCACACAGCTATCGATTGCTTTAATATCATTTGGTTTAATAATTTGATTTGCTTTGATATCATTTGCTGGGAGAGCTGTAGCTAGAGCTCTTTAAAATAAAAACTTTAAGCTTTAATAGAACTTATTTTTAACAGTATAATAACATTTCCTGGCTGTTTCCTGTTTCCTGGCTGCATATACAAAGCCAAACAAAAAATAAAGTCCAACATCAAGAGCATTGCTGCATATTTAATATTAAAAAGTGACATTATACAGAATGTTTTACTGAAGCAGTATTAAGGACATGACATTTCACTAGATAGTTTGATCAAGGTGCTCAAATTGTCTTGTTAGCCTCCATATTTTGTCGTATATAAGAATGAGAACATATGAGAACATCTCGAATACATTCATCCAGTGACAAACAGGGCTCCTTGAGAACAGTAAGATGAAGCATGTATATGGGAGGAGACTTTGTATGCATGTTTTAATACTCTATACATATTTAATTAATATAATGTTTGCAAAAAGGCGCACAAAAACTGAAATCGTCATTCATATCAGACGGAACAGCATAGCTAGGCTTTTCAAAAGTAGCTCGATTCCTCAGGAAAGCCGCAAACCTGGCACCACTGGTGTTTAGGCAGTTGTCTGAGATGCGTATAGACGCATTAGCATTTACGATGTGGTTTAAGTGAACGGATTATCATGCTTCTTTGAGACACATTTACGCTTTGTACTTGACACTGACCACCACTCAAGACACAGGTTACTACCAAGTGTAAACAGGGCCTGAGATAATGGCTGTCTCTTTACAGACATGGGAGACTTTGTGGAGACTGACCAGCGCAAGACGGTGACCCAGGGACGGGCGGCCATCTTAAACTCGCCAGATGTCAGCTCTTTCCCCCAGCCACAGGTCACATGGTTCAGGGACGGCTACAAGATCATTCCCAGCAGCAGAGTGTAAGTGCAGATTGTTTGCTTGCTTTGTACGCTTTAAGACACACACGGCCCTTTGGAAAGTAGGGCAATGTGTTATAAAGCCGTGTGCAGTACCTGAGAATTTGCTTTCAGTCTTTCTCGCTGGTCATTTATATCAGTCCACAAACATCTGGCAAAACACAGCAGGAGAAACAAACCTCTGGCTTGGAATGAGGACATGTCAGCCAGAGATAAGGAAGACATAGACTGTGTGTGTGTGTGTGTGTGTGTGTGTGTGTGTGTGTGTGTGTGTGTGTGTGTGTGTGTGTGTGTGTGTGTGAGAGTGTGTGAGAGTGCACTACTTGTCAGAGAAGGAGAATTGCAATTAATGCCTGTTCCCGGCCGTTCTTCAATCTAACTACGGTAGTTCTTCATTGCCTTTTTCTAATTAGCAGCCTGCCCAGACATAGACAGGCGCGCTTGATCCTCCTCCCCATTATCGCTCAAGTGTCTTTCTCATTCTGCCTCATTGTGGTAGGGCCCCAAATCACAGCCCTGTACACTAGCCAGCCATACCTAATGACTCACCCTACGAAGATAAAGATGGCCCTGTTTAAAAACACTGCTCCATTTCATCAGAGGGCATAACTGAGAAGCGATTAGGATCACAGTGGCAAATATCAAAATAGACTCACTGTTAATGAGAAGAAGAAGAAGAAGAAGAAGAAGAAGAAGAAGAAGAAGAAGTTTATGTTATATAGCGCCTTTCTGCAAACTCAATGCTTTACAATAAGGCAACATGACAGCAGACAAAGAACAAAAGACAATAAACAAGAAATCCATGGCATGAATCAGGTCATACAGTCAGATCAGAAAAATAAGAAAGAAAGAGATGTGTTTTGAGGTGGGTTTTGAAATCCTGTAGTGAAGAGAGATCACGGATGTTTTTGGGAAGAGAATTCCAGCGTGTCGGAGCAGAGAGACAGAACGCTCGTCCACCAAACGATGCTAATCTGTGGCGACGAATTAGCAGTAGACCGGTGTCTGAAGAGCGTAATGTGTGAACTGGATACCCAATAGTTTCATTTTAGATAGAGTTAGATAGGTTTCCTACACTCAGCTTTTGGCTTAAAGGAAATGTCCTCCCTGATACACACTAAATACGTTTATGTTGAAATATTCCTGTGTTTCTGTTAGCAGGTGTGAGCCACGCTGATGCCACAGGGGTGACACTGCAAACACAGTTCCAGTGGCATTTAATAGGATAAAACAATTCAACAATCTCAAACATAAACATAAGGGATAAGATTTTGCTGTTTCCAGTGACGTTCATACATATAGTGTATCGTAGAAATGTCTTCAGGTATAGTAATACGATATTTTTGCTATATTGTCCACACCAAATGAGCACAATGGCATTATCACTGATATCAGCACCAACGTTGAAGATTTGGATCCTGACTTGTTTGAGTAGAGGGTGCAGATGCGCAGGTCAGAGACTTGGACAGACTAAATGGCTGCTGCATTACTCTCTTTACATAGAGATGAAGCAATTCCCATTTACTCCAGTATCAGCCGGCAATCGCATGGCATTCTGGGTAATGTAGGAAAGCGTTATATGTATATCTTCGAACTTGAAATCTTGAAGTAATTTTGCTCACAGAGTTAAGAGAAAGAGAACCTTAAAGTAGGACAAAAGGTCATGCTGGCATGTGTGTATAGGTGTTACCCTGAGCTAGAATTAGGAGCCATTTAATTTGGCACAACACATGAGGGTGTTTCAAAAAGCCATAGCGCAACTCTATACATAGGCATCCAGCTCTCTGACTTTTCTCCAACTCTGTAATTGAGCTCTCCCGCCAGTGCTTTAGCATTTTAATATTGCGACCGTGTTTAAAAAAAAAACACCTCCAGCAAATGAATTTTCTACCTCCGGCAAGATGAATCACCTCACATATGCAGCTGTGAAAAGGGCAGGGCTAACGCTAATGTGCTCGTGTGCCCGAGACTATTTACCTGTGGGAGCTTGGCCGGGCTCCAAGTCAATGATGGCTAGCTGACCCTCTGTTTGAGCCAGCAGGGTTACAATGCCCAGAGCAAAGGCAGCAGGGTAATATAAGTCATATCTCATATCCCAGGCCAAGCCCATTAGCATGTTCCTCGACGTGATGTCATATTCTTAATTGTTCTGTGGCAGCAACAGAAACAGTGCAATCAGCTTAGCCATTTAAACTGGCTCTACTTGTGGCTGGGCAGAATCCCCAGGAAAGGGCTTTGGAAATAGGGGTGTACTTCATAAGCAATTGAATCACACAGAGATTAAATTAACTGGCCTTGCAGGATCAAACTTTATCTGTGTGGGAGGATTTGAAGCACAGAATCAATATCCACACGAGGCAACGTGCGGCAACGCAAATTCCTTTATGAGTCTCATATGATATTTACGGCTGAGAATTGAATGCTGCCACGCTGCAAAAGAGACGAACGCCCTCTGAAGAAGCACGTGTCGCATGAAAGGATGCTTATTTAGAGATGACCTTCTGTGCTGCTGTGATTTCTTGTCAAAGTTCAGCCTTTCTTTTCCCACTGCATTCTCGAAACAGAACATGTGACTAATGATTGAACGACACTCGTATTATGTAGGGAAAAAAACATCTGTTACGGGAAAATAATCCGTGACCGGGTGGTGTGATGCGTCCTGACGCAAAGCCGAGCTCCTGTTACCACCGTGAAGTGGATTTTTCTCCTCCTATAAAAGCACATCTGGAAGTGTGTTCTTCTGCTTATGCCACAGCGATTTGCCAGCCGTTTATGATTTCGAACCATTTATCGTGGCATTTAATGTTACGGACCATTTTTTAATCCATTTATTATTAGATTTCGATTATGTGGAGTGTCTGCCATGAAGGTTCCTGCGAAGTGTGCGTTAATATAAACCTTTGAATCGTTCGAATGACAGTGGAATCATCTGAACAACAGTCAGAGAAGATTAATCCACACCTTCAGATTCGACAAGCGCCGTGGCAGAATTATTTATAGTTACCCAGTAAAAATGGACGCTAAATAACCAAAGACTTAGTTATTGAAAGGATATTGAAAAAAAATACAGTTCCCTACAAATAACAGTACTTGTGATCAAATTGGCTGAGTTATTATTTGAGCTTTAGAAGCTGTATTTGCTTTTCATTGCCTCTTTTCATCTCCCGAGCCCTGACATCATTTGCCGTTCCTTTGTGGCCAGCCCTCACATATGTTTATTCGTGATGCTAAGTCTGTAGTTTTGCTGTTTCGGGTACTCTTGCAGTATCCCTTTCATCCTTCCAATGAATTTCGATTTAGAAGGTGGAAATTTTATTGCTAAGAACGAATCAGAATAGACTAATGAAAGTGTAGTAAAAGGCTGAGAAAGTGATTTTCATTGGCATTAATGGTTCCCTCTTGTGGTATTCATAACTGCTGTTCTTCTGACTCACTGAACAGGACGTAGGAGAAGAACAGTTTCCCCAGAAGAGTGTATTACATTGAGCTTATTGCTAAAACATTCCCTGCTTTCCATTTCCTGTTGCTCATTAGGTTGGGAGATGTGGTCAGCAGACACACTGGTAATATACTGTACACACGAGGCATCACATAATTAATTCAATCACGTGTTTAAATTAAAAAGTGTCTACTGACTTTCTTGTGTTCTGCCTAAACCCACCTCATTGCCCGAACTTCCCTTCTAACGTATAAATCTCATTGTGCTGTTAGACCTAATGAGTAATTGAAGAGCCACTAATGACATCACACAGTGTGTTTGGATGGTAACCAAAGCAATTTGAAGTCAGTAAAAGAAAATGCTTTCTGGTGATAGTGTAAATGTTTTTTCTTCTTCTTTACTTCTTTCTTTGCTTGTCAGTTTTGCCTGGGCGTCGGAAATGAAAGTGGCCCTTTGGTCTGTTAATGTAGCGTGAAATAAGTGGTGGTGCGGATCGTCAGCAAGGAGCTGTCTGCACAGCGCTGGCTGATTCCTATCAGGCTTCCACGCTGAGCAATCATTGTGCTGCAGTCTAAACGAAGCACGGCTCTTTTTCAAAGCCCAAACACACCGAACGTACAGCCTCCTTCTGCTCGGTTTTTACTTCTCTTAGACATATGCACATATACATGGAGAATTGTTAAAAGCCTGCAAACGTCCAAAGGCGAATGGCAGTGTGTAGGGAGCAGGCGAAATGCAGGGGCTTTGAAAGTCATTCGCGTCGTTCCACCTTGGTCTCCCCTTTAGAGTGCATGAAATTTTCATGATAGTGATAATTACCCAACTGGTGCAAAGTGCTCTTTGCTCCCATTGCAGATCAAAGTAGCTGGTGGAGTAAGAGATGCTGGTCCTACCTCTCGTTGCTTTGTCCTTGCTTTCTCCTCCATCTTTCAGAATTTTTCATCATTTATTATCAGAAGTCTTTGATGTCTCTACCCATTACGGGCTGTTTAGCAGTGCCAGTGCATTCAGTACATGAAATGGCTTCTATGGTGGGTTTTAGTAGTGCCTTTCATGAGCCACCAGGAAGCACCGAGAGGCTACATCAGTCAAACATGTTAAGTGAAGTCCCTCAAAGCAAAAGGAATACTTTTCTGTTAAAAGCAGCAGCTAATGCCGTGATGTTTGTGCTTGGCGCTGTAAACAGCATGATTGACAATGATAGTGCGCCTTGGAGTCTTGGTGCTCACCCCAGGTGAATTATAATCTTTTTTTTTTTTTTTTTTTTTATCAAGAGTCTGATCGGACCCTCTAGCCAGGAATCCGTGAACCATGAACATACAACTCCGTAGAGGGTCTGTGTGTGTGTGTGTGTGTGTGTGTGTGTGTATGTGTGTGTGTGCATAGAGAGAGTAAATAAAGTGCCATAAGAATAGAGCCATCCAAATGAAGAACTGCAGGATGTCAGTATTCCCTCCAGTACTGAAGACCAGGCGGCATAAAACACACACACGCACACACACACACACACACACACACACACACACACACACACATATACGCAGGCTGTCAGACAGTGGTCAGGAGAGGACTGGGGAGCCATTTTGTAAGCGCGACTCATCATAACTGAATCTTCTCTCATTAACCTGAACAGAATATTGGCTGCATATTCAATTGAATTGAAGTTGTGCCTTGTTTGGTGATTTGCATTTAGACTTGCTGTCTTATTAGTATTACTGTTATGAAACGTTAGACATCGCACTATTCCGTATCATTACTGTTAATTTTACTCTAGCTGCTTTTTAAATTAGCTGAATGTGTTGTGATAAATGGGCCAGTAGACACCCTTGGAAAATGACTTGGAATAAAAATGTATCAAGAACAGGAAGCTGTCTCGCTCGTAAAGTGATGTATTAAAACCGGAGATGTCACAATACCGTGTTTTATATTTAAACCTCGACCGTCAGCTGATCCTGATACCCATCTGGACAATGTTCTTTAAAATAATTCTTTTCAAAATAAGTCCAATCTTTGCCATTTGTTACAGAACCTGATATCAGATCTGTCTTTTTTTCCGTGCCATCTCTAGTTAAAACCTTGCAGCTGTGCATTGCATTGCATGGAAAGCAATAAAATATTCATATGAAGAAATATGAATCTTAAAAAAAACAGATATAAGTCACATGAACAGGCATTGCCAAAGCTTTAGCATTTGATTACAAATGTATCGGGACTGAGATCACACGGTACCCAATGAAAAATTTGTGATTGTGTGATTGGGCGTTTTTTACTTTCCTCCTGGCTGGAATGGTCAGATACAAAGCTCACAGGACAAAGAAAGACTTCATTCATTACCATGAGAGAGTTTTGGGTGGTTGTACGGTGCTGCGTGACTCATTTACTTTCATTTATTCATCTTAACTGCTTTATCTGCTTGGTCAGAGCCACTGTGGGTTAAATGGGTTAAGTTTGTCAGAAAATACTGTAGGTGAGTGAAAACAGTAATAACTGTGGGATCAGATGGGATTGTTCAGCATTCCTTCAGGAGTGGCAGTGCTGACTCACAGCTCCAAGCTCCTGGATCGGTCCAGAGCTTGTGTTACTGTCTGTGTTGAGCTTCACAAGTTCTCATAGTGTTTATGTTAGGTTCTTCCGGGTTCTCTGGTTTCCTCCTGCCTCTCAAAAAAATGCTTGGAGTGACTACTCTAATTTCGCCCATAGGTGACAATGTGTGTGCATGAATGTGTATGTGCATGGTACAAATGCTGTCCAGGGTGTATTCCTGCCTCACACCAAATATTCCCGGGATAGGCTCCGGATCCACTCCAATCCTGACCAGGATAAAGCGGTTAGTGAAGACGAATGAATGAAAGAATGAATGAATGGATGTCACATGCACACTTCTTTTATGAAAGTTCTCATTTCAGAGATATGACAGCAACATTATGCCTTTAATTGCTCTGTGAAACTACAGAAATATAATATAATATATAATATAATAGAAATATGATCTGGATATTGGCTAAATGGCTAAACATGTATCACATTTGTAGCTTCTGCCTGTTGATTTGCCCACTGAGCCGACACCTTGTTTCTGAATCGATGCCGTTTGGCTCGAAGGAAGTTCGGATGACAAATGACGTAGGCTGATTTAATTCAATAGCTGCGATTTGTGTGGCCCAGTCGTAATGCACCTGCTCGCTGGGAGGGCTTGCTTTATGAAGTTAATTATTGAGAACCCTCATCAGTCAGCCGAGGCATCCAAAGGGCGAGCCTGCTTTTCCCCCCAAGGCCTTGACGCTCATCCGTCTTCGTCCACTCCTCCCTCTTGCTCTTAAATAAATAAGTCTGTTGTCACTGCAGGAGCAAAAGGAGCCCGAAGATTCCAGTCAGGATTACAGTTAGCACAAAAGCACCCACATATCTTTTCCTTTGAGGCTGAGAGCTACGCTCATCCACAGAGGCTGTTTTAAGGTTGCTTTTGATTAAAAGCTCTCAGGGCGCACAGCGTCTGCTGAAAGAAGCAGAGCACTTCAGTAACTGGGGTGGCAGGTTGCCATGGAGTGACAATCAACCATGAAAGGGCTGGGAGGAATCATATGCCCCCGTGAACCTTCTAAAACACTCACACACACACACACACACACACACACACACACACACACACACACACACACACTGAAAAACACTCCTTTCCTGTACTCTTCATCCTTTTTTTATATTTTTGACATTTCTTAAATTTCATGCAGCACATATTCTACCTGTCAAACATTTGGATACGCTTCCTCATTACTACTATTTTATTTTTACGTTTTCTGTTTTAGAATAGAAATGTAGACATGAATCCTATGAAATAACACACATGGAATTATGTACTGACCAAGACATGTGTTAAACAAATCACAACTATTATATATATGTACTGTAAAAAAAAAAAAAAAGAAGAAGAAGAACAGTATTCCCAGTGAAGCTTTCTGCAGTCTTGGAGTCAACCAGCTTCTTTTCATTACTATTTCCTCCATCTTGCTGAATTTTGCTTCGTTTATTATTGGGTGTCTCTGACATCTCGAGCTATTATGGGCTTTTCAGCCATCCAGAGCACATGAAATATGCTAACGGCAAAAAGCTTGGACACGCCGAAGTTTAAATTTCCTAAATAGGTTGAGCTGCTTGTATTAAGCTCTAAATGAAAACTACATGATTATGGGAATTAGTTTTAATTTGAAGTCATTTCTAAGAGTCAGTTCAGAAATGCACTATTTACATTTATTTTAGAAATAGATATCAACTGTAAGCCTTTATCAGAATATATTTATGACCAATAAAAGCCAACAGAAGCTGAAAAAAGTGGATGAGGATGGAAAAAAAATCATCAGAACACCGATGAGTAGCCCATTATGATCTCTCCTGCTCTGATTCCCTCACAGTTTCACCATTTACATTTACATTTACATTTACATTTACATTTATGGCATTTGGCAGA
>CM074967.1:14355553-14369020 GCA_037577455.1 Pangasius macronema | reverse complement strand
GTCACTTCACTTCACTTCATTTTTGCGTCCATGAATGTTGTAAGTTTGTGGGAATCTGAGTTTGTTCCACCTTCACAGAACTATGATTGAGAAGAGTCTGGCTTTAGCAAGGTGGTGGTAGCACCAGACACGGTTCACTCACAGATCGTAGTGATGGAACATGCTCCTTATAAAGAAAACAGGAACAAGAGCAGAAGATGCGAATTAGCTGATGAGGGACGCACCGTTGCCAAGCACTTTGGCAGCCTTGTCAGGCTGGCTACACTCTTACAAATAAGGGCTGCTCTAGGGTCCTGGACAGTGAAAGCTATTTTTGCTTCCTAAATGGTTTCTACTTAGAACCCATAGAAAAGCACTGTGAACATTTTATTATATGGTTCTATGTTTAACCATTTCTCATGCGAGTGAAGGATCTGAGAGCAGTGTCATCGCAGTAGCTTTTTCACTAAACAGCCCATTTTCAGTAGCTCGTTTTATAAGCTTTTACTTCTGGTGAGTTTGAGGGAGAAAACTGACTCAACTGTCACGACGGAAACCTTTAATTACATGTTTGGTAAGGATGTGCAGTGTGCAAAGATTGCAAGAATTCAAGTAAACACAGTTTTACAGAATGGGTGCCAGGAAAATTGTTTGTTGCTGTATCCTTAATTATACCTCATAGCACCTAGGTCCCACAAAGAGCGGGTCAGCCCGTGAAAATTGCTTTTGCCGAGGCAACATATTATGGAATGCTGGATGTTTCTCTTTTGAGGCTGCGATCACCTGTTGATGTGATAGGCCATAGTGGTTTAAAGCACTTGACAGCTAAAATGAAACTTTCAGCCAAGCTCAGAGCAAGTTTCCTACTGATATGAAAAAGTAGCCACAGTGAGAGACTTTAAAGTATGCCAAACTAGGTCATGTTTACTGTGCCATTGCTTGTATGGGGGATTAAATTAAAATTAGGATAAAGGAATATGCAGAGGCATTGCATTTGCAGTGTGTCTGAAATCAGTGCTCAACTTAAAAATATCCATCCCTGACTTTTGGACTTGTCAACCTGAAGTCAGCGACTGAAAGAAATGTTACATATCCATGGCATATTTGCTGCCTGTGAACTAATGTTTCATTAGTGACGTTCTACTGAAAGGGCAGAAGCTCAGCTATTTTAATCAAGCCAAATATGATAATCTTTGTTTATTACTGAATATTACAGTTTATATAGCAGCCTTTTTTTCATACTACTTCATAATACTTTTTTTTCCAAACTGTTGCCACAAGCACACAATTATCTACAATGTCCTTTGTACGCTGTAGCATTACAATTTCCCTTCACTGGAACTAATTGGCCTAGCCTAGCATGACACAAAGCGAGCTCCATGAAGACATGGTGTGTGAAGGTTGGAGTGGAAGAACTCGAGTGTCCTGCACAGAGCCCTGNAATGAACACAAATCCCCACAGCCTCGCTCCAACATCTAGTGGAAAGCTTCCCAGAAGAGTGGAGGCTGTTATAGCAGGAAGGGCGGGACTAAATCTGGAATGAGATGTTCAGCAAGGACACAGGGGTGTGATGGTCAGGTGTCCACATATATTCCACTTTGGCCATACAGTGTATATTATTGTGCATGAAAGTATAGAGGGAATCAATTGACATTTCTGGACATTCTGCTTTAAAAAGTCAGTAGATCCTGAGAAAAAGCATATGGAAAATGTGGAAAATGAAATGTCTGGCCTAATTATACTAAAGTATTAATTGCTGAAAAAAAAAACAATTTGCTGAAAACTCTGAAATAGCATAGGCTGCAGTTTCAAATGAATTAATGCATTAATGGATTTTAATGGTAAGTATAACTAATGGGTTCACAGTGTGTGTGTGTGTGTGTGTGTGTGTGTGTGTGTGTGTGTGTGTGTGTGTGTGTGAGAGAGAGAGAGAGAAGACGTTTAAAATCAGAACGTTTGGTGGTGCTCCATATAGGAACAAATGAATGCTTTATGTATACAGTGTACATGTCTATTACTGCTGTATTTACTGCTTTATTTACTGCTGTATTGTACTGAACTGTAAAGATAGCTCACTAAGATGGAGTCAAAATTACTATAACAACTACTGGAGCCCTTGAGTCCAAGCCTGCAGGGGCATTATCATACTGGCTGTTCTTTAAGAACTTCAAAAATATATATATAATTTACATAAAGAGCGGACGTAGTGACTTGCCGACATATGTTTTTCGAGGAATTCGACAACTGGTGGTGCTGGTTAGAAGTCGATACGAGGCTGAACATTTTCTTTGGCTGCGAGTTCATATTCTAAAAAGCTTTCCTGGAATTCAGGTTAATTCTCAGTGTTCGGAAGTCACCGGTGTTTAAGTGGAGTTTGTGTTTGTTTTTCCTTTTCTCTGCATTACCGTCATCGTTGCATTATCTACTGTAAGCCATTAGCAAACTACAAGCCAGGCAGCAAATCCAATTTGCAGTCTTTCACATTTGTTTTGCATAATGGACAAGCGAGATTTCGGCAGAGTTTTGTACCTACTAGCATGACTGGTACTTTTTTATGTGACAAATCATGAAAGGTGATGGGTATGTTAATGCAAAGGAGTTGGCGTCCCAGTAAATGTAAGATGCTAAGAAGAATACCGGCCTTAAAGTGACAAGCCTGCTGTAATTCAGTACAAATGCACAGCTACTGACTGACATTCACTCAAGCTGGTCTCTAGCTTCTGCGTTATAAACAACCCCGTCTCTAGCTCTTTAGCCATTCTCTCTGCCCGATGTCTTCTTTGACTTTGGGTTCTGGGTGTTTATCTCGGCGATTTTTTTTGGATACAAAAAGGAAAATGGGGTTGAGGACATCTTCCTTCTTTGTTATTGAGCAGCTGTGCCAGATCAATTTAAATCTACTAATGAGACTCCGGTGCGGCCCCTTCGCCCTCTTCCTCCCTCCCATTTTGGTCTCTGGTGTCAGGCCTCTATGCTGCTCACTTTAATTGAGAATTAATTACTGATGGAGAGAGACGCTTCAGGAATCACATTATAGTAGCCCACGAGGCACTCCTCCCAACCTTCTATTCCAGTCGAGACAGCTTTGTCTCAGCCTGGTGCTGAAAGCTTAATGCGCGAGGCTTTTTACACCTAACGCATCACCACCCTTCTCTCAACCAGCGTTATAAAAATACCTGAAAGCTCAGATCAACTGTGGGCCATTGGAGTGATTCGAGCCCACACACTCCTAGGCTCAGGTTATCAACCTCCACCTGTGCTGATTGGTCTAATTTTCACTGGCACAAATCTCTTATGGATGATATCCTACTAAAACCTTTACTTCATTCATCATTCAGAAGTCTTTTAAAAGAATGGCAGTACTGACTTGAGTAAATTATGCCCATTAAACAACCAGGTTTAAATTCCATGCTTTATCCATTTAATTGAGACCTGTAATTACATATAAATGTACTTTTTTTTTTACTATAAAAGTTCTCTTAGCCTTTCAGTGGTTGGAACAGTTATATAAGCATCGTGAATGTATAAAACGATGACTCAGACACGGCCATCAGGAAGACACTAGCTCTGCAGATAACGACCTGGCTGTAATTACACTTCTCCGAGTAATCCGCGTATGTTCTATAGTGTCAGGTAGTTGAATAATATTTTAAAAAATAGCCTATTTGTCCATTGCCTGTCAGTGAGGCGATTAGAGAAATCTTAATTGCGTGAATATAAAGTTGCGCAGTTTTCGAGGACGGATTCTGAATGCCGTGATATTCCGTGTGGGCCGTTTGTGTATTTATGAACCTGGAAGCCGGTTGTCATGTTTGGAAGCAGAGGCATCTAAACTGAATCCCACTTGGGCACCTGCTTTTAAAAACGGCCTTCTGTTTGGAGACCACACCGATGCCATGCAGCTCCGGTGTCAGCTGTTAATGCTTTGAATGCCTGCTGCATATTTTGCCTGTTAATGGTCCCTGCAGCAGGTTCTGGAGCCCTGCCCTGCTGCCCAGTGCTGAATATGGAGCGGAGTGCTTTGCCGCAGCCAGGTCCCTCACAAAGGTCAATGTTTCCCTTACGTCAGTGTGTTTTTACAAGTCCTAAAGCCTGAAATACTGCTGTCATCAGAGCTCTTTATCCAGCATCTATGATCTTTCTAATCCACAGTCTTAACTAGTCAATAGGAATCTTGTCCATGCAGTGTTTGTGCTCTATGTGCTCTAACTGAAGGTCAGTTTTTCTTTCTTTTTTTTTTTTTAACACTGAATGTTGTGTGGTTTTTTTTGTGTGTCTGTAGAGATAAATCTCTATCTCAGCAACAAGTTGTACTCTGCTCTCCGGTCATGATAATTCTGTGTGTGTCTGTTCACAGCCAAGGCATCAGATGGATACCATGAGCATTTCAGCTGAGGTAAACTGTGCCCTTATTGGCAGCTGCGCCGGCAGCGCACGCCTTGGCTCGGCAAAGCACAAACTCCTTAATGGTGTTTAGAGGCTGGAAGAGGAGGCAATGTTCTTGCGCTCTCTCCATGGGCTCCTTCCAGTCACATTCCTCATTAATTGCATAAGCTTCGCTCTTCTCAGCAAACTGGAGAGCTACCACTGCGCGTATTCATCTTGGTTTAAGGCTCGCAAGAGTGTCCATAACACTAAGCGTTTATGGGTGTTTGCTACAGGAGCGAAATAGCCCTCGCATGAATTCATTATGATCGGGACTAGAGGCTTTTTTTTCGCTTTCGCTGCTACGACCGTGGAGAATGTAGACGCTGAAATGTCTGATACATGTCTGATTATAATTTTCAGCAATAAAAGTTCATATTTCATATTTCACATTTCATATGTACTACAAATATGATAGCAAGACAGGCACATTCAATCTAATATGTCTGAGATGATTATAAATTAAGTACAATATCATTCAGCCTGTTTTAGATTAATTCTTCCTAGAAATAATGATAATGATGATAGAAAATCCTCCTTGATTTGACTATATTCAAGTTATTTTCTCTAAGATCTCAAGGCATTTCTCTTAAGAGGTGCCATTTCAGTACAATATAATTGATTTTTTTTTTTTTTTAACACCAGTGCAAAACTTGTAACGTTTTCCAGGAAGTAGATTTCAAGAATCGGTGCTTTCCATATGAAAATGAACTGCTGTAAAATGAATTAATATGTAAATGAACGAGTGCTTTCCTCCAAGGCCCCCGTACCTCTGAAGGCCAATTTACAGTTAATACACTACATGCATTCGCCTCGCCTAATGCCATTAATCAACAGTTCCACAACGCTCAGTGGTTATTAGGCGGCACTGATTGGGTTATATTTCTCAGTTGTTGTTTTGGGTTTTTTTTTTCCATATGCACACTCGTTTGCTTGCTTTCAATCTAAAAAATCCCACACCCTTTTTCTCCTTTGGGGGTCAAGTCTTTTTTGCGGTGTCACCAACAAGCCTACATCAAGGTATTCTAGGTGTAGAGCTCCTTCTGACTCGACACAACGTACCTTTGCGGTGGAGTAGATGTAGATATCGTTGTCATCTCGATAGTGGAGCCGTACCTGCTGCTGTGAGAGATCTGCCTCCGTAACTATGGAGGAAAATATAGTAATCTGTCGCTCCTTCATGCCCAAATGATTCTGGTGTCGTTTCTATTGCACTGTAGCATTTCAGACTCAACGTCCATAAGTCAGCCGAGCTCTAGTCGAATGTTTTTGCGGCACGATCCCGTGTCTGTGTCTGTAGAGGAGAACTGTTATCTCTTTTATAATGCAGTCATCTCTAGACACGTTTGTTGACAGCGGCGAATTGTATCGCATAAAGCTTAGTGCGTGTTTTTCAGAACCATTCATCATTTGCTGTTGCTCATGCGAACATTTGGCAATTCCAAAATGTCATTATATGCATGTAATTTAAACAGTCTGCTCCGTTTTCCTCTCTTTATTATATCGCACACATTAAGATTCTGTTTTTCTGTTGTTCCTGTCAGTTATTCGGAGGTTTTACACGTTAAATTACAGTAAATTGCATTAAAGCAAAACTTCAGTTGATTCAATCTGACAGGGAAAAATAGACGTTTGCTGAGAACGGAAATGTCTTTTTTGTCAGGTTTTTTTTTGAGGATGCAGTGTTCAAAAAGCTCAATTTAATTTAAGATAAAAATGTTTAACTTTTTTTTACTCTTTAATAAAGCAGCCATGCGCCTGCTGTGACCAAAACATCCATATTCACGTTCGTTTAAGGAGAGATGTGAGAATGGTTTGCAGAAATGACATTTGTGATCCGTATGACAGCTTGTCGTTTTGCACCAGAACTGTGCCATAGTCTCACACACACACACACACACACACACACACACTGCAGGTGGTTGTGCCCTGTTTTTTAATGAGTTTCATTGGGAGAGACAGCAGAAGGTAGTGAAAGCAAATTTCCACAACAACCTGAACCCTGATCAGTCTGCCAGAACAAATGTGCTCCAACAGCCAGAGAGAAGTAGACAGGACAGGTTTATGAACAAAACCACATCCAAAAAAAAAAAACAAAAAAACCCAGTGCCTCTGAGTAACACTAGTTTCCCAGCATTGCACAATATCTACTTCAGCAGCATTAGAGAAAGTAATGGCCTGCGTAGTAAGAAAGCGGATGCGATCGGAGGAGATGCTCTGTCTTGCTCTTTAGAGGAATGCCCTTTTGCCACAGCACACATTAGGAGGGACGGTCCAGCTGAGGTGACATAATTACAGCAAGGCAGTAGTAATTATCCGAAGTAAAGAGAGCAGTTGTGCTGATGTAGGTGATTGTAAAGCTTTTGTGAGATCTCTGTGTTGAGGAGAAGCAAATCTCTTCTTTCCTCAAGTGGATTATTCACCTCGTTGGAATAAAGGTACGTATGAGGAATAAGGACGCGTTTCAAGCAGCTTCGAGATAAACTCCAGCAATAACGACAGGAGCTGAGTGTGCACTTGCTTTGCGCTTGCGATATGAAGGTATCTCGGTTCATCTGTGTCACTGTCAGGCTCATGTCCATATTTTCAGTTTTGTACTTCTGAAAAGTCAGATGTGCAGTCGGTCGAGCTTTGGAGTCATTGCTCATCTTCAGTTCAGTTTCCTTGACCTTTTAAAATCTGTTTTGTAGATTTCTGACATTTACAGTTTATGCCCCTTTTAATGAGTTTACCTACTTACAACAGTTCCAGATCCGTTCACCCCGCTGGAAAATCCAACTTATTCTGACCAGATATCAGCTGCCAAAACACAGGTCGAGACGGTCAAACTGGTAAGCGCTGGCAATGCTGAAGGAAACCATTTGTGAAAGACCGCTATAAATGTAATACTACATTTGAGACAAGTTGTTAAGAAAATAACTCAACAGCAAGGCCGTTAGAAAATCTCAAATGGTTATGGATTAGTTAGACGGAGGCTGGAAAAGAGCTCACCAGCTGGGAAGGATGTTCTTCCCATTTGACCAGCTCAGCCTGTGCTTCGGTATCTAATCAGACCAAGCTTGATTTTTAAGCTAACAATAGTCATAATACACCCGTCATCTTCTCAAGAGCGTAGCGGTTATTTGATTCAGCATTACTCATCATATCTTAATGGTATATCTAAATATCGAAACGGTATATTTGTTCATTTCTTCATTTCTTCTTCGTCTTCTTCTCCTCCTTCTTCGTTCCCTTCACTACATCCTTGTCAAGGCAGACAGATGGAAAATCAGCAGGTTAAATTATCGGGGAGCAAATCATTTTAATCAGGCTTTGGACGTGTTCCATAATGAATTGCAGTGAAAGTCTTTGAAATGTCAGCTAGCACTTGAAGGCCCCGGAGCAGACGGGCGCGCTCCATTCAGCCTCACACAGGCGGCCGGCTTACTTAAGGAGCAGCCTGGGACCTGCCAGCAACCTGGTTGCCTGGCAACCCTGCTAATTCCCTCGGCGAGAACAATGTGCATTGGGCGACTCGGAGAAAATGAGAAAAAAATATATGTATTGTATTATGGAAGAATGACCGCTTCTTTGCTGAAATAAGAAAACAGCCCAGTTCTGTGGATAATATAAATGCATGTTTATGCTATTACTAATGAACCTGTGATCTTGTTGTTTTTTTTTTTCCCACCTCTACTCATTTCCTCTTAATTGGTTTAATATTGAAAAGGATAAACAAAGAGCACTGTAGGAAAGTGGCGGCATTATTTTTCTTTCTTTCTCACAATGTAAGAACAGTTAGCCATTTAAAATCAGTATATGTTTCATCCATTACTTATCAGTTGTGTTAGTGTTGTTAAGGTCTGAGTGTATAGATATGTTTTTAAGCTATTTAAGCTTCCACACTTCATCACTGCCATAGCAACAGCTAGCAAGGCAAGCAGTCGTGACAATAGTGTTGTGTACAGTGCTGTTGGAGTGGTGTGATATATCTACATGTATATCAATATCTACTTATCTCTGTCTCTCTCTTACTACAAGGCAAAACTGTACCATGGAGGCCAGATAGGGACATGGGTTGCATGGGGTTTTTTTTGTCGTAGCGCACATTGAAGTCTGCAGTGAGGAAGAACAGTGCTAGAGTATTTCTGATGAAGCTTTGCACTTCACAACCACTTCACCATGGATATTTTTCTTTATTTTCTTAATTTCTAATTTCCTAATTACGTCAAGCACTTGTTCTTGATTGGTTTGGTGTTCACACCAAATATTGGCCTGATTCAGTTTGTCTGTAAGTTTATTGTTCTTTGTATTGCTAGTGTTTTTAGATTTAGATTTTCTTTTCTTTTTTTTTTCTTATCTTTGAAAGCATCTTTGCTTTACATGTCATACTGTAGGTATGGTCCTCTGGGCTTCTCTGCATAGTTAGCTGTAGTCCTACTTGGAGCCTTACAGAAGGAAACCCCTTTAACCTTTAAAATATATTTATGTTTTATGTATCATATGTAACTTATGTATCGTAAACCCGATATGCATTTAAGCAAAGGTGCAACCCATGTCCCTATCTGGCCTCCATGGTACACTTTAGAGTTTAGTTCCCTTCTGTCTAAAGACTTTCTTAAAGACTAAAGATTTAATTTTCTGCCTCAGAAACACAAAGGACTGACTGAAATGCAGTCGATAGCCCGGATTCAGACAGCAGCCGGAATAGTAAAAGCATCGTACGCAGGCAAAGGCAGAGCGCTCCAAAACCCGACTCATGAAAGAGAATAGCGTACAGTGTGTTTTCTTGTGATGTAAAGCATAACAGCAGCATTGACTTCACAAGATTCAGGTCTGCCTTTGTTGTGCTGTCACGCTGACTGCACCCATGGCCATCTGAACCATCTCCAGCTCGCAGGAATCAGGGTTGTTACCAGTACAGTGGGTTCACAATTATGAAGCAGAGGCGTAAACTTCTTGCCGAAATGAAGAAACACTCCCCAGTAGTGAAAACCAGCTAGTAAACTTTTTTCATACACTGTCATTTTGGTCTGTAGCCCAATTTACCTGCTAGTGCATTCTGACTGACAGTCTAGCATTACTGTTGGATGGATTGGCAGACAGGCTGTCATTTTCATCAGGGGGAAAAAAGTCATGTCGACTCTGTCCAAGTAAACTCGTAAACTTTTACCCCGAGTCCCTTAAAGGTTCAGACTGTTTCTCTCAGTGATTGTTGCTGTAATGTATTTGTGGAATAATTGAAAGTAGTGCCTGCACGATATGGTGGCTTATTTAGTACCAAGTTCTGTCAGTGTCAGGATTTTTAAAAATTAAAATCTCAATGACAATCGTTTAAAAGCCACCAGCAGGAGGCTGGCATTAGATGGCACGAAACTCAAAATGCCAAATGAAATATTTGTTTGAGAATCTGATCATTTAAAACACTTGCACATATCAATTCATATAACGCTACTAGCCTGCATGTCTGGCCCCTCATACAGTGTGGCACATGTTAATGGACTCAATGCGTATTACCTCAAGCTCACTTTGAGGAATGGGGCACTCTATGCTGCTTTCTTTTAAAACAGTTTCTCAAGGCTTAAGACTGCTGCTGATCTGTTTATGACCCCATTTTCTGCGCAAGACGTAAGCAGTACATAGTCATTCTCTTTAATCGCCGGTCTACCGTTACAGGATCTTCATGTATAATCTGACACACAGTTTGTTATAGAATTCACCGTAAGATTTTAGAGGGATCGTCTCGTCTCGTTCAGTGTGACAAGTAACAATTTTAAGTCTTTCTTTTTTCCTACAAGTGACGCTGTAGGAAAAACGAACGGTTCCTATCACTATCAGTGCGGTCTTTTTGAACCAGCCCATCCTAGCCTGCATTTTATCAACCTTCTTTTGACTACATGACTGCACTTGGATCCTGTTGTGGCCCAAGACAGCAATCACAGCAATGCAGGTTTTTCCGGAGTCAGAACCCAGGAGCAATATTGACGAGAAGGTCTTGTAAAAGGAATAGAGTAAGGGGAAAAGTTGGATCCAGCGAGGGTGTAGGATTGTTAGTTTCGCACTGTTGTGCTTGGCTCTGAAATGTTAAGCAGTCTCCCCACAGCATGGATCTGCACACCGCAGCTGATGAAACGAAGGATGGCTGGTTCCAATGCGTTTGTGGCCTGTTTATTCAGTTTTACACAGTGGAGGAGGAAATACACTTTTTAAAATGTCATCTTTCTGAAGATCGCTTGTATTCCTTCCTTGCGTGGTCCTCTGTGTTTGGAACAGGAAGAAGCGAAGAAAAGTTCTTTTGATGTCACTTGAAAGTTGTATATGGAAAAGTTGTATACTCATTCACTCTGTGGAAAGGTATTTTAAGGAAAGCTTTTTTCGCTCAGTGGAAGAGGTTGCTATTTCCGTGCGAGCTTTACCCTTTAACATTAATGCAGCGCATGTCTCGAATAGAGAAAACCTCAGCTGTATAAAAGCATTATCACTTCAGGTGGCCTGTCTTCGCTGTTGTTTTCTTCCCCTCTTATATATTTGATTGCCTAATTTAATATTAATTTAGGCCACTTTTTTATCAGTGTTGTAAAAAGACAGCTCTGGATGTTTTTTGAAGTAGAAAGCTCAAGGTAATGAGGATGGATGACTTTTTGCTTTGACCCTATCCCACCGTTTTAATAGAAATGCGTGTTAATAGAAAACACTATTTTGAAAAGTTACCCTGAGTTCACGCTAGTGCTCATGTCATCTGTAGTTTTGCGTCTCTTTTGTGTGTGTAGCATCCATCCAGTGTTTTTAGCTCCAAGGGGAAAGGGTAGTAGCTTACAGCACATGATTTACTACAGTGTATGATTTATTTGTCTTTAAAATGTATTTAAAATGAATTCTCCTATTTTAATAAAGTGAAAAATTGGTATGTTATGTGCCAGGCTTCATATTAGCTTTGTTAGCAGATTAGCAGCATGAGCTGATTGTGTTAGATACATATATGCATTCACCACCATATATCTATATACCAAATATATCTATAATATCTTTTATATAAGCCATAATGTTAAACACACATTAACTAACATACTAATTCACAGTGTGAGATTTGATTGTTTGATTTATATATTACATGCCAGGCTTTGTAGTATCCATTAGCAGATTAGCAGCGGAAGCTAGCTGCACTAGCTACAATTGAAATAAGCAGTACATACGAACTAACTGCAGGTACTAAAGCTGTGAGACGGGACCTGAAAAAATGTTGTAGCACCTCCACCAGACAGTTGGTCCAAAGAATCTATCCAGCCAATGGTTTGGATTTGTCTCTTTACCATGTCGTGCAAAATTTGCGTAAATTTGAGAAAACCTCAACTCACATGTCGCTTGCCATTGTCACTGAAATTGCGACATCGAAAATGAATGACTACCTGTCGTTTTGTCACTCGCTAGTGTGAACACATCGTTAGTGTGGGCTGTCACACACCGATCAGCCATAACATTAAAACCACTGACAGGTGAAGTGAATAACATGGATTATCTCGTTACAGTGGCACCTGTCAAGGGGTGGGATATATTAGGCAGCAAGTGAACAGTCAGTTCTCAAAGTTGATGTGTTGGAAGCAGGAAAAATGGGCAAGCGTAAGGATCTGAGCGACTTTGACAACAGCCAAATTGTGATGGCTAGACGACTGGGTCAGAGCATCTCCAAAACAGCAACAGTCTTGTGGGGTGTTCCCGGTGTACCCAGTGGTTAGTCCCCAGCAAAAGTAGTCCAAGGAAGGACAACCGGTGAACCAGCATCAGGGTCATGGGCGCCCAAGGCTCACTGATGCACATAGGGAGCGAAGGCTAGCCTGTCTGGTCCGATCCCACAGAAGAGCTATGGTAGCACAAAAAGTTGCTGAAAAATGTGCTGTGGTATCTGGAGCCAAGACGTTAGCAGCAGATCATTTAAGTCTTGTAAGTTTCGAGGTGGGGCCTCCACGGACCGGACTTGTTTGTCCAACACATCCCACAGATGCTCGATTGGACTTTGATTTGGGCATGTTCCTCAAACCATTCCTGAACTATATTTGCAGTGTGGCAGGGCCCATTATCCTGCTGATAAGGGAATACCATTGCCATGATGGGGTGTACTTGGTCTGCAACAATGTTTAGGTGGGATTGTCAAAGTCCTTCTGATCCTTACACTTGCCCATTTTTCCTGCTTCAAACACATCAACATCGAGAACTGACTGTTCACTTGCTGTATAATATATCTCAGCCCTTGACAGGTGCCACTGTAATATGATAATCAGTGTTATTCACGTCACCTGTCACTTGGTTATAATGTTATGGCTGATTGATGTGTGTGATGATTGCAAGCTTCTACAATGCTCTATCTCTCTCTGTCTCTCTCTGTCTCTCTCTCTCTCTCTCTCTCTCTCTCTCTCTCTCACTATATATATATATATATATATTAGTTGTGAAAAAAAACAGCCTGTTTTTTTTTTAACATAGTTAAACATATGGACATTTGATCTTCATTTTAACAATATTGTGAGATTTAAGTAATATAAATAAACAAATAAAGCCAAAGAAAAGTCTTTTTAAAATGATTTGTAAAATGTAATAAAAAAAAATCCAATTTCTTGCGAGGAAAAAGTAAGGACACCCCCACATTTATTTGTAATTAAAATGGCTAAAATTACCTACAGGTGTATCACATCAGGTGCAAATTAGAACATCGTTACAGAGCATTTTGAAGCAGGCTTGTATATTTAAACCCCAGACATTTCGTTTTGTTTGCTCTTAATTGTTGAAGTGAGAGGTATCACCATGGTGAGTTCCAAAGAGCTCTCTGAGGTCTTCAGAAAGAAAATTGTTGATGCTTATGAGTCTGGTAAGGGATATAAAAAGATCTCAGAAGAGTTTGTAATCAGCCATTCCACTGTCGGGAAAAAAATTTACAAGTGGAGAACATTAAAAAATACTGGCAGCATGGCCAGGTCAGAACGTCCAAGCAAATTGACCCCAAGAGCAGACCGCAAGAAGTCTCCAAAAACCCTAAAATATCATCACGGGACCTACAGCAAGCTCTTGCTACAGTTGATGTCAAAGTGCAT
>CM074967.1:14325728-14355453 GCA_037577455.1 Pangasius macronema | reverse complement strand
ACAGCTGCCAAATGCCAACTCACTACCTGATATCAACTCCAGACCTTTTATCTGCTTCATTTGTCTTGAAGTAATGAAGGAATGGACCGCACCTGCTCAATTAACTTCTTGTCAATCAATTGTCCAAATACCTTTAAGCCCCTGAAAATGGAGGTACTTTGCTTAAAATGGCTGTAATTCTTAAATGGTAAATGCCATATTCTTCATATAAAATAAAGCTGAAAGTCATATAGTCAAATACTTCCAGACCTGACTCTCTCTCTCTCTCTCTCTCTCTATCTATCTATCTATATCTATATATATATATATATATATATATATATATATATATATATATATGTATGTATGTATGTATGTATGTATATATAAAAGCCATTGTAGAAGCTTGCAATCATCAGATTTATTCAACATAAAACAACAACACAGGTGCTATATAAGCTGAAATATTTATTTGTAAACTCACAACCTTTGATATAGTCTACCTATTTTGATTAATTCACACCACCTGCCTTGAGCATTTGAAGCCAGCCCACATATCTTTCTCAGGATACGTATGGATTATTCAGAATGTTTTGTATCTATGTCATGAGAGGGGCAAGTCTTCAGGGTTATCTTTGCTTGTACAACTCTGGCCACAATTCATCAGATGATATATGGCAGACTGCTACTCCTAATGGATATTACAAGTCGGCTCTGAAATGCTTCACCATGGCCTGGATATGGACGGGGTGGGAAACTTTGGACTGACTGCACTGGCGCCATTGATTATCTGAGCTCCAGCCTGGTGCCCTACTGAACCAGGGTGTACAGTTATACATTATAATGCTGGAGAGCACGCTGAGAATGGAGGAGAGTCTGACACAATGTGGTGGCTCTGAGTGGACACTTTCTCTGCTATTTTTCAGTACAGGCTTTTCTCTGTGTAATGTAAACAGTCAACGATACACTTTTAACCATTGAGCAGAAGAACTGTAAGGTCAGGTCTGAGTTGGCAGTCAGGTGGCTCTGAGCATCTGTGTGTATGTATGGGTGCATGCAGTGAGTGTATGTATGTGCACATGTGGATTGAGTCATCTGCACACATCTGGGCCTCCACACAGGAAGTCACCCTGAACTGATTTCTTTCACTTTGACCATTTAATGGTTCGACCCCAAGGTTAAACGGGGGGTGGAGGGCTGGCATCATTCTGTATCTACCTGTCCCATCATTCTGTATCTACCTGTCCCATCATTCTGTATCTACCTGTCCCACTTCTTCTTACATTGTGTTCTTGCCTGCCTCACAGACTCATCCACACACACACAGAACAGTGCCGTCTTTGTTCTGTAGACTTAGATGATTTCCCTCTGTATTGAGAGGTATCTGTTTCCTTCTCCACCCCATGCTTTGATCTGTTTTTCAGCAGCGCCATCAGTCCGAGATGGAGAAAGCATGGTGAACATCTCATCTCATGCTTCTGACACATTTCTGGGTGGTACAGCTCTCAGCACATCACTGACTCTTATCTCTCTTCCCCAAGGTTCCAGTGTACTTTCTCCTTGCTCAAAAATGTGGCTGGCTTTCCCTGGGCCTAAAAGCATCATAAATCAAAATGTAACGACAGACAAATCCACCCAGCTGAGTTCTTAGTAGAAACGGGAACACAATATGACTTGCTGACATTTTAATTACTATATCATATATCTCAGACCAGTAAGCCTATTTTAAGAGTGTAATTTATGGTAGTAAATGAAAACAAATATTCTCGGAAGCAGCTTTCTGAAAGCAGGTCCCCGCCATGTTGATTAATGTAATATCTCTCGTGCGGTTGTCCAATGCCCAGGAGAATTATACTGTGGACCTCACAACAACATTCACATTTCAGAGTATTATAGAGGGGCTTCATAATGCATTATTGCTGCGACCAGGTCTGCTCACTATAATGAACTGCATACAAATAAAGTCTCCTGGAACATCAGGTAAACTCTATAAATAATACGCCTCCAGAGAGCGGGATAGAAAATGATTTGAAATGATGGCGGTGCGTTTTTTTCCCCCCAAAAAACAGTCAGTGTAGAAAATTATAATAAAGGACCTATCAGAGTAAATTCATCTGTACATTTTTTGTTATTATTCTTGAGTTGTCAAATTGTTCGAGCTTTCTCCCCTATTGTAAATGACTGGCTGGATAAAGGCCTGCCGGAGATGGGCCGGCAGAAAGAGTACGCTCTTTTTACAAATCAAAGCAGTCATTTTATTCCTTGAATATTTAGATTACCTGGGTACCTTTCCTAAGTGAATTAACATTTCACATGGCTCCCAAACCTGCATGTGTAATAGGTTGTGGGCTGATATCAAACAGACATGCAGTCCTCTGGGATACAAAACAAGGCTACCCATTATCTCTCCCACTGCACTTTGTTTACTGAACCCATGGCAGGGGCCATTTATCTGGAGAATTGTAATGGAAACTATCTCGACTAATCATAAAATCACTTTATATTCTGTTCGTATTGATTCCAGTAGAAACCAGGTACATGCTTTCCTTCCATCATGTGTGTGTGTGTGTATATTATATATATAGGGACTTAGTGGTTGCCACACTGTTGCCTCACACCTCTGGGGTTGGGGTTTTGAATCCAGTCTCTGCCCTGTGTGCCCACAGTTTGCATGTTCTCCCCGTGCTTCAGGGGTTTCCTCCCAGTACTCCCCCAGTTGAAAGACATGCTTTGTAGGCTGACTGGCATTTCCAAATTGTCCATAGTATGTGAATGGGTGTGTGATCGTGTATGCGATTGTGCCTTGTGATGGGTTTGCACCCCGTCCAGGGTGTCCCATTCCTTGTGCCCCGAGTCCCCTGGGATAAGCTTCAGGCTCCCCCGTGACCCTGTGTAGGATACGCTGTACAGAGAATGGATGGATGGATGGATGGATGGATGGATGGATGGATGGATGGATATACTGTATAAACACAGCCTTGGGTGTCTGCACCCAGTACACTATTAAATAATCATGAAGGTAAGCAGTTCATAGCCATGAATTTGTGAGCCTATGATGCTTGCTGAGCCGTTTTTAATTCTGTGGCTGTGTATTAATTGACGCCTTTGAGGTAGAACACTGTGACCTTTTAACACTGCTGCTGATATCATGCAAGGAATGCGGTATGGACACCTGTGCATGGTCAGCTAGGATCAGACAGCAAAGATAAGGATATCAGCGTCCGTCTGTCTCCATCCTTAATTGGCCTCACTCTACCAGCTCAGCATACAGCTTTTGATGGATCTCTTTATGGTAATCTTCACTTAATCATAGAACATCAAAAAAAGAAAAGAAAAAGCACTTAGCAGACCTGCAGCAGACTCTAATTACACAATCAACATTCCCTCAGAAGCACGGATGGTCCCACTGGCCCCTGCCAGACCTGTTTTTTTTTTTCTTCACAAATGTCTCGTTGTCTTGACTTTCTCTTGTGGAGATCCATCTCGAAAATGGGTAATGACCACAGTCTTTGTTCCACGAACGAGCTACAGGTCCCCAGAGCTAATCACACATTTCAAGCAAGTCGTGCTGTGCCTCGTGCCTCATCAGTGAGAGTTCTCTAAAGCCCCATTGATGTGTGATTGAGGATGCCATCAATTAATCAGGAAAAGAGAAGTGGAGGAGGGAGGAGAACTGTGCGCGAGAGAGGGGTTGAAGGAAAAAAGAAATGTGCACCTTTCATCTGTTGAAACAAAAGCGAACTTCTTCTTTCCATCTTTGTGGAGTGGAGTGCTATCAAAAGAACCTTGCACTCTGTACCACAAATTAGGTTTGAGATGATAATCTCACCTTGAAAAAGAGACCAAGAGGTGATACAGACTTGATGAGCTGGAGTCATCACTTTTCAGGCATCACACGGCTAAGACTTATTTCCAATGCTTTAGAAATCCACTTAAATATTCTGTGTATGTGAAGCAGTTTGGAAGTGTGAACCGCTGCCCATATTCTGTAGGCTAACCTTAGATCACTGTGAGTAATACTTTCATCATCTTGCAAGTATCTAATCCCGATCCCAAAGCCTGTACTCTTTGATTTTATAGCAGTGCTAAGTCCGCTTCAATATTTTACCCCAAGGTAGCTTCTGTCCATGTTTCAGTGACTGACTCAGAGAGCAGGAGTCTATCCTGTGGGTTTATACTCTCAAAGTACACCATTTCTGCCAGTAATGACCCTTTCAGCTCATTGATTCTCTGCTTATGTCAGAATGAGGGATCAGATACATTGAGGGTGTGCAGGGCCCATGAAATTCCTCTATGCTGGATGCCTCTCAGTAAAGCCTTGCATCTATACTTTAATGGAGCTACTTGCATCAGTAGATTGCTAATTGAAATGTTGTCAGTATACAGCAAATGTGAAATTTGTGAGAATAGTGACCCAATTGTTAGTAGTAGTTTAACTATGAGGCATTATTTAATTTTTAATTTTTTTTTTTTTGCTGTCTGCAGGGCCATAACCATGGAGAACCAGCTCGTAGTGTTGGCCACGGCTGCGGCGGACGCTGGGAGGTACTACGTCCAGGCCGTCAACGAGAAGAATGGCGAGAACAAGACAAGCCCATCCATTTACCTGAATGTGGCAGGTAAGCACAGAAGCGAGGGAATTAGTTCTATCACTCTTCCTACAGCTCTAGAGGAATCTCAGACACTGCTTTCGCCTGCGAGTGCCTTATTATCACCTCATTGGCGTAGCATTGTTTTTATGCTTCTATTCCTGGTGCATTCCAAGGCTCTGTGCTTGAGAGCATCAGTCAGGGGTGAAAGAGTGAAGCAGCAGGGAAATACAGATGGAGAAAGAGAGCAGATATCCAGAGATGTCTAGATTATGCTGGAAGAATATGGTGAAGGGATATACTCAAATCTCCTCACTGGCACTTCCCTACTTGTTTTGCCTTGGCAAGTGATAGGGAGTGTCAAACTCAGGTCCTAACATAGATTTATGCCTTCCCATTTTTCTAACACAGTTTCAGACCATGAAGTTCCTTGGTAATTAGCTGATGATTTGAATCGAGTGTGATTTTTTTTCTTCTTGTTCCCGACAAATATTTGGTGGAGGAGCTAGTAGAGAGGAGCGACGTCTTCCAAAAACTTAAACCATTTAAATGAAAAACTGTGTGTAGCATAATAACGCTGGTCCTGTCTGAATTAAATAATTCAGCATGGCATACCCAAATGGGGGCTAGGAACTAAAACTCTGACACTCTTTGCAGATCAGACACCTCTTCTGCCTGCGTCTCATCAAAAAACATCTCCTCCATATCCGTATCTCCTGTATGTTTTAAAACTGATTTCAACTGAGCACAGAAACAGCAAGTGCTCGGGCTCCATTTTGCATTCACATACGCTTAGTGGGATTTTAGAGGCTGCTCTTTGTCTAGGGTTCCTCCAGGTGAATAAAAGTATTGAGATTCATCTATATTCGATCTTCTAGCAGGCAAAAAGTGTGAACAGTACAACCATTTTCAGATTTTAAACATTGCGTAACGTCCACTAGGCCTTAACTCTACAGCGTAGAGACTCGCCTCTGGTTAATGTACAAGACCAGGCATCTTTTTTTCCCTCTCTAATGGCTAGATTGCTGCTGTAGAATAGAAGACTTATTCAGAAGACCTCTCCAGTGAAGAGGATGTGTATATATTTCTGTATCTGGGGTTACACCAACAAGTCCTAGGATATGTAGAAACCAGAATCAGATTCCCCATTGCAACATGAAGCAATATGATTTCATGATTTCATTTCAAGTTTTAATCAGCTCAGCGCAAAAGTTCAGTAGTCGAGCAGGTTCAGCGTGGGAGAGACCAGCATGCAGATGTGACTCTGGGTTTTGAAAGATGTTTAAATTACATGGGGTGTTTTAATATCCCCACGAATGAGCCTTTTAAATTTGAACAGGACTATCGCTTCTGTTTTCCTTTCTCACCAGTCTATGATTTCACACTTTCATATCAACAGATATGTGGAGTTGTTGGGAGAACTGTGTCTCCATTCAGTTTGTCTATTGTATACACGCTCATGTGCAGGTGTCTAATGGTTACATAATTAATTCTGCTGTTGAGGTGAATTGAAACTTGACGAATAGCACAGAGCACAGATATGGAGGAGGCTTACGCAGGTGTTAGTGCTACTGTGGGTGGCATTGCCACAAAACTATTTCCATGCCTCTGTTTTTTTTTTGTAAATACAAACTAAAGCATCTGGCAGAATAAGATGCACATATGGTCAGACAGAGACAATGGCACTGGCAACAAAAAAATGTTCTGAAAAGTTGGATTTAAATGTCAAGCTTGCCCTTATAACTCACCTGGTTTAAAATATATATATATATATCCACCATTCAGCTCAGAGCCAGAAGTGTGTAGACTTCTCTTTTCATCTCTTTTTTTTTTTGGATTTCTTCCATTGGTTTGTTGGGAATGTTTATTCATCAAACTAAGTAATATGGGTTTACAAACCCAGTTCTAACCTCATACTACCAAAGACACAAAAGAAGGATAAACAAAACTGGATGTAATCCTAAGTGTCCTTTTAGTATCTTTAGTATCTCAATTTCTTGAGGGTGATTGTCCATCCATCCAATCATGAGTGAATTATTGTCGGCTTGCAAAGAATCTTTTGTCATGGGTGACATGGATCTCATTTGGAGCTGTCGAACTAGAAATCTCATTCAGTTGTACCTCTATTATCAGTCGCCTTTGGGCTGGGAAAAGGTCAGCTCAGGTAAAGAACGCCGCCACTACAGCGTCTGATCAGACTTTAATTGATGGCACTTGGGATGTTGTCATCAGACGTCGACGCCTGGCTTGGAAGTGAATGTGAAAAGAGACGTATGAAGAGTTGCCACTTCATTATTGGTTTGTGCTTTATTATTATGTGCTTTTTGAGGAGTAAATGCGTGGACGTGGCAGTCCTGGCTCGAACCATTTATCTGAGCGCGGTCTGTCTTTCTCTCTCACTGGCATTTTCAGCGGGTTTTTAGCATTCAGCTGCTTGATTTATTTCAAAGGAAATAGGCTTCGACTAACCAGCTCAGTCATTATTTGCCGTTACTAATGATCTCATTTGGAGGCAACAGTGTGCTTGAGTCTGTTTCATTCTTCCAGCTGAAGTCATCATCAACCATTTTAAAAACAGAGCTAGCTGTTGCGTTAGAAATTTTCTATCGCTTGCTAACCCAATGTAGTCGAATGGCTTGCTGTTTACTTTCAATAGCATGCATGGATGATACAATTTCCTAGACAGAAGGCATTATAGATGCTGCAACTTGTTTAAAGAAATGAACTGAACCTAATGTTTATGAAGTAATTACCAGGATGTAGCATTTGGCTCTATAATCTACAAATTGTGTTGTGTTTATTTGTAATTAATTTACTACTGAGAATAGGAATGCAGTAATAGGAACAGGCTAGGCATCAAGTCCCAGGGTCCCTTTTATAGGATGGGAAATAGGAGACACTGCTGGAAGAGATGCACTCTGTGTTTGTTGTTGGCCCAGCACATCACGCCTCACCAACAGAAACATAATCAAATCTGTATTTTATCTCTCTCCTGAATTGGCAAATCAGTCGCCGACAAAAAAGGTCAATAGAGTTCTCAGCTGTCTGATTAGAAATTACATGTGAGATTTAAACACAACAAAAGAAGCACACATTGTTAAAGCTGGATACGCAGCCATGAAAAATTCATAGCTGGTTGGTCCAGATGTTGTGCCAAGTCCCCTCTGTCTCGATCCCATAACAATTTAACGAGATTTCTCTTGCTTTCCAAATTATCTTCAGTTTCAAGCAGCACAAAATGAAATACAAACATATAGCAAGACTTGCACATGTGAAGTTGTATTGATTCACACTAATAGATCACCTGGGGGGCTGAAGAAGCCCCTTGTTTACTGGATTTTCCCCTCAGGTCACCTTAGTGTAGAAATATTTCTCTTTTTTCATCCATTACTGGGCTGCATTCATGTCAAAACTCAGCCAATGATATATGATAATCAGTTGCACCTGCAGCTATTGTGTGCGAGTGGAGTTCCAGTGTCGCTCCTGTGCAGTGTGTGTTTCGGTGTGATAGCGAGACCTACGAGACTGACTACGAGGCTGTAAGGAGTAAGGAGTAGGGCTTTTTTAGAGACGTGAGGATGGTGACATGATGGAAGCAGTCCAGGTTTATTTACAACCTCTGACATGACTCTGTCTCCACATGCGAACATCTGGATCATTAAAAGGTGGGGGGGGTTTGGGAGTTGGGGGGATGTGGTTGACAAGAGCCTCGCCTGGAATATCTGGAGAGTTGTATCGTTAAGATTTAATGAACACCTCCATAAATTTTTATTATGCTCTTCCTACCGGCAGATTACATTCAAACAAAAGCTGCTTTCCTGCACTGTAAGCTGACCCAAGGGACCCAAGATGATTAAAGCATCAGCTCTGAAGCATGGGCCCCCCACCCCTCTGCTACCATTTTTTTTTACCACATTTATTGCCTGTGTTTCTGCAGAGTATTTTTCTGCCTTCTCTCACTTTTTTTTGGTTTCCATTAGGAGGATGAAATTAGCTCTGGAGCCGTGGAGCGAAGTCTCCGGCCCTGACAGGCCGCGCCTTGTTTAATTGCCTATATCTTAAACAAATAGGTCCTTTGGGAGGTCTCTGTTTAGTTTGTAATATCGTAGATTTGATAACTTGTCACCTGTAATTTGAGCGGAGATTGATAGGACGTGACGGCGGCTGATTCGCAGGGCCACGGCAGTGAAGCTGCTGCAGGCGCTGTACTTTGCTTCTCATTAGTGTGTAGCAGACTCTCTGGGCCTATGACTTCACAGCGCACTTGACAGACAAATAATAAGCTGTCCATCAGCTCTCAAGATAGTGCATGTTTATGGCAAGGGAGCCTCTTGATGTTTTAAGATGATACCGCTCTCAATTACAGCCTGCTAATCACAGCAGAGCCTTATCTCACATTTAGTCCCCACTTTGCTTCTCTTATCTCAGTTTCTTTAGTATTGTCATTATTTTAATGGGCTGCTTGATTTGGTAGATTTGGTGCATCAGCTGCTCAGGGCAGCCTGATAATCTGGACAGGGCTCAAACTTAGTTTTTGTGTCCACATGGCCATTTAGGACAAAGGTGCACTTGCCTGATTAGAACTAACTTCTCTCCAGTCTATCAGACTTGATAACTATTTTACTTTATGCTGATGTAAAATTTGCATTGCAGGTTCATAGTAAATTACAGATTAACTAGTTAAACGCGTGCAGCATCTTACATAATGGGCTCAGTAACTCACTTTTTATGCCTACTGTAGTCTTACTATAATGACTCTGTAATGTGGAAGATTTAAATTATTATCAGATAGCACCGGATAGTTAGACATACAAGCGTCCTTTTGACCCCAGGCACTCAATTTGCACATGGATCTCGAGCCCCTAGAGCATTTCGCTTGCACATAGGATCATCATTTTTAACGACAGTGACAGTGCGCCAGGAGCATTCTCAACGACTCCACACACCCCCATCATGGTATCTGTATCTGATACCACCAGGTTCTGCAACAGCTTTTCCCCCAGGCCATCCGACTATTGAATAGTTGAGGTCGTCCACCTCTTTTGCACTTTTGCACCTAAATGCCATATTGTATCTAAACAATTGGCATAACTCTAATATTTTTGCACTGTATACCTTTGCTGGTTTTGCACAATCTCAACAATGACAAATAATGTCTTAACATATCTTAACAATTATGCCATAATGCCATACTATACCTTCATTCTGCACTGTGTCATAAGATATCTAATACTGCCATCCATTTACTGTTTTTCCACTAAGCCATAAATGCCATAATATATCTAATACTGCCTTAATTCTACTATGCAAACAACTACTTACCTGTGAGATCCATGCTATCACTTCCACATACTTGNAAGGCAACGTAATCTCGTTCTGTATACATCTACTGTATATTTGAATGACAATAAAGTCTGTCTAAGTCTAAGTCTAACTTAATGGCTTTCCAGAAATAAACAAGGCCCAGCATAATTAAATGTACAGTTTTGATTTACAGTTCCGTTTACAAAGCCACAGCTCTGTGGTCAAGGAGAATGGAGCAAAGCCAAACCACGCTCAGGTTTCTCCAGGTTCTACTCGGCTTGTCATCCACAAAGCCGTTGGTGGAAGTAGGTCATGGTGAGGCAGCGGCTGTGACTGCAAATAGGAAAGCCAGCATTTCGGTTTTGATGTTCCCGCTACAAAGGCGGAATGGAAAACAGTGCATTCAAGGTTGGGTTTGTGCGTCTGAGTTATTTTGTTGGGAAGGAAATACAAGGCGGCATGATTGGGATGTAAAAATAAACAGACATCTGTTTTGCATGAGTCAAGAAAGCAGGGGTCTCTTGTGGCTTTCACTGCATCAAACGGTTGCTCGAGGAGTTGACAATGTCACTTCTGTGCCAGCCTCCTTTTCATCTTTTTTTTTTCTTCATTATTTCGCCTCAAACAATGACTCAAATTCAACATTTAACATCTATTGTTAAAGAATTATTAGAACAGATCTCTTATTGATGTTGTTTTGTGAGTCATCACAGCCGATCATTATACTTAATCCATTACATTCCGCAAATTACAAAACGATTTCCTGTTTTTTATTCACGTTTGCATATGTTATCATGGATTAGCCTATGATCGCATATGCAAAAACAAAACAAAATAAAACAAAACTAATAGGGAGTACAGAGGATCTTTCACACGAGCAAAACAGCATCCTTTTGGCAAATCTCCCTTAATGAATATGCAATTCAGGATGTTTCTACCTAACAGTGCAAAACACAACGAAGTGAAAATATAAAAAATATACTCATTTAACATCTGTACTGCAGGGCTGGAGAGAATTGGAGATTGAATTGGACCGAAGGCCAGGTATTAAATTTGCATAAGGCCATTTCCACCATTTCAAAACAAAGCATATTAGTTTATTAGAGTTTCTTGCACTTTGGTCTCATGATCTGAAAATAATGAGACATTTCTTGGAATTATGACTTGCAGATTTGCTTTGGTATTCAATATTCGCTGCACATTTGCACTTCTTGGGCCAACACCATTCAGTGAGAGCCTTATTTCTTATTTACGCATGTCTGCGCTGTGTTATTTTATGCTTATATTTTATAATTTGTTGTCCAATGCGTCTCACCGCCTTTAATCAGTGTTGTACTGTTGCCTTGGACTTGTGGGAAGTTGTTGCTTGGGATTACGTTATTTTCAGCCTCCATGCGTTCAAACGACAAATTGGGGAAACCTCTATGTACATCTTTTCTTAGCAACAAGCTAGCCGTCTAACTATGATGAGTGATGTATATCTACCTCCTCGAAAGTCTGTATAGTCTGTTTACCATATAGTGAAGTGTCATAGATTCATCAAATGAATCTCTCTATATGTTGATTGACCTGAAGCCAATACCTGTATGTATATACAGTATAAGCCATTTAAAATTAATAAGGTTCCTAAATAGGAATTCCGAGTTGAGGAGCGTTTTCTTGGTTTTTTTTCGTCAGAAATTCAGTACACATGCGGCAAGCTTTAGTTTCACCCTTCCAGCACTTTCCTACAAAATCTGAACATGTTGCGGCTTTCAAGAGGAATTTGCAACTACAAACACCTCGTTTAAGTAATGTTTCGTCACTCTGTTTGGCACTTTGCATCATTGACACAGTTATTGTATGCAAATCGTTTCTCAGATTGCAAACTGAGCACATGCAAATTAGCAGTATTTATTTGGGATCTTAAAAGAAACATGGCCTGGGTAGTCAGCCGCGCTTGCTGAATGTATCTGGTGACTGGTGAGACTACAGTATGTCAGCTTGTCGTTATCACCATGTCCCATTTCATGTCAGCAAACAGACAGTAGCTGTCTTGCAGTAAAGTCTCTGTATTCTTCCAGCTGGGGAACACAGCTGTATGCACGTCTCCGTGTTACAGGCAGTCCACCATCGCATGGCATTTTAGGATAATGTGCAAGCAGGAGGTCTGGCATTAATGTGCATTTTATTTCTAGAAAGCACAATAAGATTTTTTGCCTCTTGTCCCGGCATCTCTGGATATATATATATATACAGTATACACACACACACATACACAAAATAATGGCCTCGTAGTACATCACAAATGAGCTCTGGTGTACCCAACTTGGGGGTTGTTTTATGATTATGATAATACAAGGTACAGTGCCAATTCCGTGGTGTAGGTAAGCTTTGGAAGTCCTCTTCTTGTCTAATCCAGTTTGCCGCAGCGCCGAGGAAGCAGCTCTTATCTGTAATTATAATGAGCTATGTCATTAGTGTCAGAGTAACAGAGCAGACCGGGTACGCTGAATCAAATCAACACAGGTTTGCTTTCTTTCAACACATTTGTATTCTGGGATAATTGTGTAGATCCAGTAGCATTGGGGTTTAAGAGTCGTTGTTTTTTTTGTTATTCCAGGTTTTATGCTGTTACTATTAAACACTGGATGCGCTACACTTAGTTGGCTCTGTCTGATTCTGAACGCTCTTGGGATTTAGGTTGCTCGTCTTGTCATCCGTGGCCCTTCTCTGTATTCTGAGGTCGACAGCTGCCGTCTCCTTGTGCTATCTGCTTATCTGAATTACCTTGCCAATGCTTTTCTGAGAGCCATTTTGTAATGTTATCTGAACAATGGCTGTTAATGTGATGCCTATAAAAGAGCACTTGCTATAACATTATTGGTATTTGCTATTGAGTTCCGTCCCAAGGACAACAGTACAATAGAATATCTTCAGCCCGTGATGAGCTTTGAAAATGGATTTGTAGAGAGCGTTGGCCGTGTGTGTGTCGGCTCAGATATGCTCAGGGCCAATGGAGGTGAGCCATTTGGTGCTTATTTTTTAATGATGGCATATTTAGGGTTGTGTAGGACACGGCTCTGTCGTGTCATCAGCACCATTTGTGGTTTTAGGGGACTATGTGCAGATATTATGGCAGCGAGGAACTCTAACAGCACATCTAAAAAAGACATCCTGAGCATTTCAGCTATTCGGCTGATGACGACCATTCTGCCATTGGTAGATGGAAAGAATGTGGGAGAGGAAAAGCCTGGAGTCATTACCCTTAACACTTCTTCCTCTGCTTTGATCTGAGATGCTGTGCGTCCGGATTTGTTCTTAAAACCATTTTAGTAGATGATTCGGAATCTATGAAAGCATTCATGACAAACAGTTGGCTCTCCCTTTTAATTTACGCTCCAGGAGCTATGGAGCTTTTTTGAGTCTTTTTCCCTCCTGACTCTCATCTTCCTGTGTGGTCATAAAAAGAGCCAGGACTGTTTCTTTTTTTTCCCTCCGTCAGCTGGGCGCATGGCAGCGTGGGATTTGCCTCTGGCTGCTACCCATTGGGGCAGGAGCCGTGTGGTTAGCATTTAGACAGGAAGTCCAGCATGGCTCAGCAGTGTGTGTGTGTGTGTGTGTGTGTGAGAGAGTGAGAGAGAGAGACAGAGAGAGAGAAAAGAGACCAGCCCACTATCCTGAAGCTCTCGCAAGGCTTTTCCTTTACCCAACAGCACTGTACTCCGTTTCTAATCCGCTCTCTGGAGAGCAGCCCTCTGGCCACTGGATCGTTAACCTTTTGCAAAGTCAGTGGCTCTGTATCCTGCCCCCTTCTCCCTTCCCTGCCTGTAGGAATCCCCTCATCATGTGGTCAGAAAGTGCAGACAGAAAGTAAGTCTGAAAACTGAAAACACATGTAGGCTCTGAACCTCACCTCTATTCCCTGACTTTTATTACCTTGCTCCTGTGTAAATGAGATGCTAGAGGATAAAAGCAAGATTGTAAACAGATACTATAAGGGGGGGGATTGGGGGGCTTGGTGTCTCAGCCTTTCTTTTTTCTTTTTTTTTCTTTTTTACAAACTCTGCCAATTTTAATTAAAAAACTACAAGAGCCAAAAGGTTTATTTTTTAATGATTTGAGAGTTGGCATAGCATTAATTAGCTGCATTAATAATTATGTCAATGGACATTTCTTACAAGAATAGTAAGACTAATATGTGTGTGTGTGTGTGTGTGTGTGTGTGTGTGTGTGTGTGTGTGTGTGTGTGTGTGTGTGTGTGTGTGTAAAAGTTTGAGTTTAACTCTAGTCATCCACTGTCTTTTACATACATTTCTGTAGTAATTGGCTGTTTTGCTCTCCATTATTGAGTCTTTATGATTATTTCAGTCGTTCTGGCGTCGGTGCTGATCCACATAAGACATCAAAACGTGTTAAGCTGTTGCTGGGATCATTTCTATAAGTGCTTTAGCATAGCCCTGTAATTATCGGAGAATTTTCAAACTCTAAGCCTGGTAGCTAAACACAGGCACCATAACAAGCCCTGACTTGTCTTTGTCTTACTTTATTTCAACAGGCAAACAAGCAAATCTATTCAAATGTGTATCCTTCACGTCTGTATTGAAAAATAAAACCGGCCCACACTCAAATATAAAAAATTTCTCGAAAGTATCCATCGCCGTCTCCCCATCAGACAGCTCTGAGAGGTGAAAACCGATCCGTACCACACCACTCCACTCCACCCCACCATCCACCCACTTATCTGTGTGCTTTAATTTCCAGCCCAGTCCACTCCTGCACCAGGCTTGTAATTTTGCAGGGAGATGGAACTCTGTAATGATGTCCCTGGTGAGGAGTGCACGGGATGAGAAAAAAAAAAATCTCTTAACATGGGAGATTGGTGTAGAGGAGTGTAATATTTAAGCCAGCGAGATCTCCAGCATCGCCGTCTCCCTTCAGCTACTACTACGAGGATGGGTGCGCTGAATAGATGCTGCATTGCAAACAAAAGGAATTAGCCACTTTATTTCAAAGGGTTATTTTAAGACCATTGAGGCCACCGTATGTGTTGTTCCACAGTCTAACTTAGTGAGGCATAATCCTTGAAGCATCTGAGAAGTCATTCACGGAGCCGAAACGAAAAGAACAGGTTGCTGATGAAGGATTTCAATGCCTTTTTTTTGTAGTCAAGTGAGTTGTGAATAGGGCCATCTCTTCATTTGGCACACGTTCGATAGACAGGCTTGTGTAACTCTTAAAAAGCAATTTCATTCCTTTTAAAATTTCACATGAGGCTGCTTTGAGCTTGAAGAGCACTTTTCCTTCTAGTAGAACAGAGCCAACTGTCATTTGCTGAAGCTGTGCATTAGACCAAATGGATAAAGGCTAATGAATGAACTGCAAACACGCCTTCCCTCCAACCGAAGTGAGTGAAAACAAAGTTTTGGTGGTACCTAAGTGTTAGCGCTACTGTTCCACTGCCAACCATTCATTCGCGTGTACAAGCGTATGTAATTAATTTGTGCTAAAGCACTCGCTGCCATCGTTGTTTCTCCCACATTGCTTTCAATTTGGAATTACTGATCAGCTCTGTAAATAAGTGAAAGTTAAATTGACAGTCTAAGGTGGCGATGTGAAATAAAACCCAAAAGGCAAGTGCTTTCTTTCTTGGTAATTAGATTAACTTCTGAGAGTTTTCTGTCCTGACAGGAAGCTTTACTCCAAAGCTCCACAACAGCACAGTTTTCTTTTCTTTTCTTACTACATTCATATAATTTAATCACGAACTACAGGAAGAGTCTATTCACCTTTTTAACTAATGAGATCAGTGATGGGGAATTATTTAACTATCCAGTTAGACACTTGAGTGTGAAGGTTTTTCACTCTAGCTGTGTGCTTTGATGAAGTGAAAAAACAGCAGAATGCATGGTCTATGTCAGCTCTGTTTGGGCGTATGGATACGTGTGTAAGCATAGCTCATTCTCCAGCAGCAGACGTGAATCCGGGTCATAGTGGCAGCTCCCCTTCTCCAGGTGAAATGCCAGCGCTCTTTAAAGTTTAGGCGCCTGGCCCATAGCTGTCGGCTGGACTGATTGGCACTGAGCGTTGAAAAGGTTGCTGAAGGTCCTGTATTCTCAGCGGAGATTTATTCTTTTTCGAAATCCATTCTGGTCTTTCCGGTTTCTTGTACATGCACGGAAAATAAGGCCAAGTGTTGATAAACTTTGTGCTGTCATGGGATGGACGATCAATATTGACGACCGGGGGATTTTTAGGGCCGAAGGAATGGAAAAGTTGAGAAACAGGATAGGATTTTGAATAACAAAAGGGGACGGTGTCAATCGATTAGGATGGTTGCTGAGGGGAGAATGCCAACCACCCCTGGCCTTGTGGACAAAGCTAAAGAGTAAGTCCTGCCTCCTGCACCTTTAGGGACACTGCTTTTAACAAGCTTTCCATGCTTCATCCATTATTCTCTTTGCCCCACTGTCTCTCGCTGAACTTGACACAAGTCGGTACGTTGATGCTTTTTGCACCTGGCCCCATGCTGGAATTTTAAATGCATCTCTTAAAGAACGGAGAGAAGAGTTGGTAGGGAGGTGAGATGGAGTCAGATGGGGCTTACCTCTATAACTTATTTAATCACAAGACTTTTCCTAGTTTCTGGACCTGCTATGTTGTGTACCTTTGTATTGACTGTCAAAAAGAAACCTGTTGATTGACAGTTCTTACGGTAGCCCACGCAACAGAGCGTGCTTTTATGAACCTGTCTCAGTCCATCTAAGGACAGGAAGCTCCCCCCTCCTCATCTATCCTTATAGGCATGCAGGAGTGCTTGATATTTTGCGCTGTCACGAACAGAGAATGGCTGTCTCTCTCTCTACAACACATTTCATACACCGCATTTAATATTTCACTTCAGAACTCCTATTGTAGCTTTTGACTTTAAAAGCAAAAGTCTGCAGGATTTTATGCAGTCAAGAACAGCTATTATGAAATGATCTTTTCTGTATTTAGATCGAGAGGTTTTTAGTAGGTGAGATTTTAGTAGTGTGAGAGCCCAGCTTTCGGCCTGGCAGTGCTCTGCCTCTCATTTCTCTTAAAAAAAAAAAAAAAAAAAGAGAGAGAGATGTAAATTTCAAAACAACCCGAAGCAGCAGTTGGTCTGATTATCCCATGCTTTGCACCCACCACATGCCAGGCATGCACGTTTTATGAAAGTTCATGCCAAAGTACCACCCCTGTCATCCCAGCAGGTAATCTGAGGGTCTGGACCAGTCAGGAAAGACCACAGTCCCTCTCACGCTCCCATCCTGTTACTTTCGCCAGCCTACCGGCCACAAGTGGAGCCAATCAGTCCTGTTTGGTACTGCTTTTTCTATCTGTGATGGGTGTACAGAAAGTCACAGATAAGTCGGTGTAATCAAAGGCCAGTGTGCTTGTGGGCCTCTGCTTGGACTTGATGTTTGATTGTAAGGTGTTGGGGAAGAGGAAGACTCACAGGATAACTGTAGGTCGAACACAAGTGATCATGGCTTTTTAATCCTCCAAAGCCCAAACGATGCTGACATGCACCACTGATTGAATTGAGTCTGTCTAATGCTGGCCCACATTTCCCCAGAGGAAGCTGGTGAAGCAGGCAAGAGAAACAAGACATCCTAACTGATAGTGAGGAACAGACAATGAATACGGATCAGTCCCAGCGTCCTGCTGTAACCTCCACAGACATGCATTGGAATCTGGGCTACCAGCGCTGTTCACATGCATTTAGGTAGCGTGTCTCTAAACAGGAGCTGAGCACTAACCTCTGCCCCCAGGGCCTGCCAACCAGAGAAAGCCCAGTGGAGCTCCTGTGCCAGTCTGATCACCTGGCACAAGAAGTGATACAAGCCTGCAGGGAAACGGCCCCCTCAGCACCAGTGACAGCATCTGGAATGGCCACAGCGCCATCTCTATTTACCAAGCCAACACATGACAAGCATGAGAGTACAGCTTGATGGAAAGGCAGAATTCTGCTTGCAATCAACAATCTCACCAGCTGTCACGAAATTGCTGTCTTTTAGGACAGGAGAGTTGTCAGAACACTCTTTCCAGCCTCCTCATTTGTGGCTGTTGCATGCCAAAAAATCATAATATTGGCACATGAAATATGGAACAAACTAAAAGAAAAAAGCTGCCAGTGAACAGCGACAGACATGAGGTGTGAAAGTACTAAAAATTAATTGTTAAAAAAGAGCAAAACAAATAGTCAATGAAAATGCAAAAACAGGTCATAGCTAATCATTTGATTTGACAGTGTTCGTAGATCGTTTGATTGACAGTCTAGTGTTCATCTTTTCTCACCTTGTTCTTTCTTTTAGCAGGCACTGCTTATACGACAAAGCAAACCATTCAATTCTTAAATTCAATTTTAGATTCAATTCTCCGTAACCACCTTCTGTGTTAATGGTAATTTAGTGGAATAAATGATCAAAGCTGAAGGACATAACGTGGTGATATGTGAATTTCTCATATCAAATTTCTTGTGTTTTTTTTTTCGGCTAGTTTTTACTTCAGTCCCTTTTTTATCAATGATTGTTTTTGTTAATCAGCATGTTGTTCCATGCAGTAATCCTTCCAGCAATCCTACTTGCTCAGTAGCCTGGCAGTTAACAGCCCTCTAATCACTGGTCCTAGTGGAATAACGGACTACTGACTGGCCGCAGCCACAGAATTAAACCGTCCCACCAGCCAAACACAGCTCCACATAATCCTAGTGTTTAACCCAAACCCTCCAAGCAGCAACCGACACACATTTGTCGTCCAGCCATTATCTGTAAACACACACACATCTCTCCCACAACAGCATTTCTGTTTCCTCGGCTCTGTATGGTGCTTATTTCCAGGCTCATCTGTCCAGGTTTTCCTCCGACTGAACCTTGCTCCTTGAAGCTCCCCCGTCCCTAAAGTATTGCATTTTTCATAGCTTTAATGCCTGTTGTCTTTTTGTTGAAAGCAGTCTGGCAGCTGTTCTGCTGTTTGTTTCGTTTTTCCACTTAAAAGTGTTATCAGATCACCTTTTCACGCTTCACGTGAATTCATTAGGCGCTGTCTAAATTAAGGCCACAGCAGTGATTTAGGAGGGAAATAAACAAGGACAGCTTTGCAATTTAAGGCCCTTCTGTTTCAATTTACTGCCTCGCAAATTCCTGCCAACCTCCGGTGGCTGTCGAGCCAAAATGTGCCACTACAAGCCAGTCCAACTTTGATAGGATATTTTCTTTCCAGATAGCAGTCTTGTGTGGAAGAGAATGACACATGTCACTGGGTTACGTAAAGCCTCGTCTGTGTGTCTGTGTGTGTGGGTGTGTTTATTTTTTTAATCTAGATCTGATATTTGTAGACTGTTCAGAAGTTTTCAATTTATTAACAATATTTACTGGCAGAAATGATACCACTTATATGATGATATGATTAAACACTCACTGTATTGGCTGGTATTTGTCTTTTTTCTTTTTTTTTTTTGCCACCGCTGCCGGACAGTAAGCAAGAGGAATCGTGGATCACGTGGTAAGACTCCAAATTTCTAAAAAAAAATCAAAGACAAGAACAACTTTTTGAACTAAAGGTACCAAACCAGGAACTTTTTTTCCTTGTCGCACCATCAACGGGACATCTTTTATACCTGTAATGTTGGGAATGTGCTGGTACTGTACCTTTAATTAATTAGCTGTTAAACTATCTTAGGCACCTTCTCCATTACTGGATCAGTAAAACATTTTAGATGTCTAAACCATTCCTTTCCCAACCAAAATTAAATGTTAAAGGTAACATATTGCATAATAGACCACTTTTCAGACAAAAAAAAAAAAAAAATCAATGCTGGCTGTCAGGGATTAGCCCGCTGGAACTGTGGAAGATGCTGGAAGATTGTTAGAAAACATTACCAGCCAATTTCCTTCTAAAACTGCACAAAATGTACATGAGAGTCGTGATGCATTTTTAAAGACAAGAGCGGTTGTCATGCCAAATATCGACTGTTTCTTTCATTACTGTTTTCTGCTCTTTATAGAACATTTACTAGCATTATTTTTGAAGGCATATGTGCTTAAGCCTGGTGCAGAGTACTGTATATCAGCAGTCCAATTATGCCTCTTCAGTCGTCTTTAAATGTACACGATATTCACTTTTTAGATGAAATTTACTATGTACTAAAAGTAGAAAAGATGTAGGCTTTAATGGTACCACAGCAGCGAAGGAAAATACAGTTTGGAAGCTTTATTTCCGAGAACGAAGATCCACTTCTCCTTCTCGTGGTTCATTCTTTAAAATGTTATTGTGCTATTCACTTTAAACTCCGAATGTAGGGTCATGTATTTGTTCGCTTCATGGCCATGCTGATTATAAAACTTCTTTCCAGTGAAACCTGATTAAAATGCACTTGACTGGTATTGCTTCTTCCCTTGGTGCTCCCACCAGCACCACATGCATGCTGTGTTTTACTCCAAAGCATTTTGTACACGCGAATAATTAATGTGTGACTAATCTGGCTCTATTGGCAGCGGGGCGCGCCACACAGAGAAAGTGCCTCCATATTGATTGTTCGCCAGAGACAGACTCGAGGATTAGGGCAGATATTCTTGCATATTTTTCCACACCTAAGTAAACAGCCACGTTCCTGTGCAGCCTGGTGGAGAACCTTCGAGAAAGTGAGAAGGGCGGTTCAAGAGAGAGATCAGGTCATTACACACAATGGAGAAGGTTGACCCACTGGTGAAGCCATGCAAATGATGGGTTTGGAAGAGCACAAATGCACCTAGACCAATTATTTCACAACAATACTTACAAAAAATAAATAAATAAATAAACAAGCTCAGACAGGGAGATGATCTTGCCTTAATATTCATGAGCCATTATATTTTAGATTTTAGAAAATATTGCAAAAAAGAAACAGCCTAGTCAGGAGGCTTTGGGAGAAAAAGACACAGCCTTTGAAGATAAGGTTGTATCTGTTTTTTTTTTTCTTCTTCTTCAGAGCAAGCTTAAAGAAGCTGTATCTGATGCCTTCTGACATAGCCTGAGATCACAGAGCATGGGAGAGACCGCTGTTCAACAGATCCCTCGTGACTCTCTTTCAGAAGGCATAGGCAATAAAAACAGAGGCACTGAGGCGAGGCAAGAAAAAAACTCCAAGCTGCCACATATTTGAGAGCCCTCCTGCCCAGTATGGCAGAGCACAGTGTTTCTTCTCAATAGGAGCAGATACCAGACATCTAATAATACCTATGTGTTGTGCAAGAAGTTGTTGTGTCCACATGTGGGGACAGAAGGGAGCTCAGGCACTCAGACCTGGACTGTTTGTGCCATCCTAATGCACAGGAGGCTTAGACTTTATAAGTGTGACATTCATAAATAAATAAATACCAAAACATCTTTTCTCCCTGGCTTCGGTTTTCTGTTCATAACATTTTTGCACTGTGAAATGTTTAATCCCAGCCATTAATCCTGCGAGTATTCTGTCAGTAGTCTAGAACTTGAAGCAGCTCCATGGTGCCTAACTCTGCAAGCACTATGCAAGGATTTCCAACACCGAGCTGATACCAGTTTACCATTTTAGCGTCCCTTGTGTTTTTCCTTGTGATAAATTAGACTTGTTTTACTCGTTAAAGCAGGAAAAACATACTCACGTAGTCAATATCATGTGGAAATAGATTTCTTGACCCTGTAAGAAAACAAAACAAATTGCCATGTCCTCATTTTTTAACTTTTTCTTTGACATAATTGAGGAATTTAAGTGTAACGTAGTGTCGTGTTCATGACTGATAGTGCTAAAGGAGAGCAGAGTGATGTTTGAATAGGTGTGGGCTGGACACCGATTGATATATTTGTAAATTATTTACATAAGAAATGAGGTAGAAATGAAAAACATATCCTGTGAGAGCTGCTGAGTTTGCAGAAATTTATGTATAAGGCGCCTCACTAAACCTTGACTGATCAGCATCATACAATTGCCCTGAGTTACTGTTCATTTTTTTATGGAATACGCTTTGGTTTAAATCACTTACTGATTTAAATTGCACACACAGATCATTTTTTTTGTGAAATGTAACATCCATTCATTTTATTTTAATGACTTGAAAGAAAGAAATTTGAAAACCAATCCATAAATGAACGCAGGTAAATGTGTCTACGCACACTCCGCTTTTCTGAGGCTCTCCTTTTAATCATTATTTCGTCATTTTCAGCTCTGTGAGCGTTGCCTTTTATGGAGTTTTGTGGGCGTCACTAAATGCAAATCAGCCGTGCTGTGAGAGCACTCGGTCATTTATGGCTTATTGGCATTAATCAACATATGTCCATGAGTACAAAGGAATATGCTGAAGGTTTTCTAAAACATTTGGTGGAATTATCAGTTCATTTATCATAACCGTTACCAAAAGATTGATAACTTTCCAAAATCAAGAAATAACCTCAGGGAAAACTGTGAATGTCATATTTTTATAGTTGATCATGTATCGTGTGTGTAGAAGCAGATGCAGCACAATGTGAGTGCCATCTTCACCATCCATGGCATGGGTCAAGGAAACAGCAGGCAGCATCAGAAAGGGAGCATGCATAATCAATAACAAGAAACAGGCACAAGGGTCAAAACCAAGAAACGCAAAACTATGGAGCTAGCAATGGGAAAAGGGAACAAAGGAACCACAGGAAACTTCGCAAGACACAGGGAACCATAAGGGTCTAAACAGACAAACTAATTAGGAACTAAACAGGTAACAGGCAGATGCTATCAGGATGCATATGACATCACAAGGGGCAGAGACATGACCCGGAAGTGAAAATAAAGATCGTCGCGATAAGAGCGCAGGCTAAAGCACCATGCTCCGAGGGAATTCGTGACAGGTCAAGTACATTCTGTTCCTTATTGCGCCGCAGGCTTTAATATATGGTATTTTAAATATAGTTACAGATGAAAAGGTTACCAGCAATGAGCCTCATTTCCTACCTGTTAACACCTTTTTTATGTGATCGGATTTAACATACTATGGCCTTAAATGCCTTATGGCTTTAACACAACCTGCAGGTCTGTATGTTATATTTCTTCCTAATGCAGATTGTCTTGTTATGTTTTGTTTGCTTCTTTAAGTTTGGATGCTTTCTGGGTTGAGCACTTAAAGATTAAGATGCTAGTGCCTGGTGTTAATTAATTAAAAGAGCTCAGCTACAGCCGAGTGCACGAGTTTGCGTCCCCCATGGTTTCTGGGTGATGAAAAATGTACCTCTTTTTTTACTGACCTTCTACAAAACTAAATACATACATTTAGCTGTGTTTTATTACAACATGGCCTAAATATTACAGCAATTCAGCCTATGTGAGCACTCATGTTTATTAGTCAGCTCAAATGTTTGCATCCATTTTGGCCTCGTCTTATTAGATGGATTGAATGTAAATGTGCCTCATTAACATGTTTAATTAACATGTTTTAAGTCTTGTTTGTGAGCAGTCAAGAGTCAGGGGACCAGGAATACAGCTTTTAGAAGACCTAAAACAGAAATTAATGGCATTTCATAAATCTGGAGAAGGGTATAAAAGTTTATTGAAGGTTTTATAGACACCATTACCAACAGCAAATACCATAATTCAGAGTTAAGAGAGCAAGATTAGCCGTGAGTGGAAGGGATGACAGTAATGCCTCCTTGTGTATGCAGAAGAGGGTAGTTAGCACTTTCGTAAATGTGTTACACTGCTCTGCATGTGTTGCGCTGATACACTACACTTCGAAAAAATGCATGTCGTGACAGAAGCGCATGTTTTGCCCACTCTCTCCAGTTGGAAGTTGTCACGTGATAGGTGAGAGTTAGTTAGTGGGTTGGGATTGGCAAGACCAAAGTGGGGAGAAAATAGGAGGAAAATCCTACCATCACATGCTCATTGCTGATTGGCCATGGCGTATAACTATCACAAGGAAAAAGAAGGGCACTTTTTCATTTGGTTATCTAGTCACATTATTTCTTATGCTATTTTAGAGAGGAGTAATTTCTTCTCCGTTCAACGTCCGCATACTCATATTAATGGCAAGTAAAGTTGAGAACATTTCTAAGATTTCTAAGATAAATGTCCTTGATAAACAGTAAGCATGAATAAGAGCATCATTAGATTCAAGTTTCGGTAGATAATATCCCTTACTGTAAATATCCTCAAGCTCTCTGTTTCTGTTTTTCTCTCAGATGACTTGTGCTGGAACCGATTGGCAACGTGCATATGATAATCAAGAACCTAACCTTTCCATTTTGAGTTAATGTTGATGTGGTTTTTATAGTTTTGCTGTTGTGTTTTCTGATTTGCTATCACATTAAGATTTGCTCATTGGGCCACCATACACTGCCAATGAGCAAAGACCAAAAAGACTGAAAAGTTGTCATAATTATTAGTGTCAAGCACAGATTGTGCAGGTCTGTAATGTTAAAAAAAAAAAAAAAAAAAAAGTTAGCTCACTTAGCATATGTTGAGAAACACACCAAAAAACCAGTTGGGCTCTGTAACAGGATTGTGTTGTACTGGAGCTCTGACGAAAGTAGAAGGTAGAATTAACGCAGTCCAATATCAACAGATTTTAGAGTAAAGCCTTTTGCCATCAATCAAGAAGTTAAAAATGAAATGTGGGTGTATTCAGGACAACAACTCAAAACATAAGGCAAACTCAACAGAAAAACGGTTTGAAAGGAGTAAAGTGAAAGCTGTGCCTTGACCCCCTGAATCTTCAGACCTTAATATAATAGTAAGTTCTTGGATTGATTTGAAGACAGATGGCTAAGCAATCTGGCAATCTGATATGTTGGGGGAAAATGAGTGAACATTACAACTGAAGGGATCCAAAAACTGTTGAAGTCAGTTGTAAAACTAGAGGGTGGGTATACAGTAGCTAGACTTGTAACATACACTTTCTGACTATGTTTCTTGTGATGGTGGAACATCTCATTTCGTCATTTTAAAGTAAGGGTGTGCAAACCTTCGCATGCTTCATTACTTTCATTACTTGGTTAGTCAAAGTCAACATCAAAGGCTAGATTCAACTCTATAAGAAACAAGCCCTTATGTCTGTACAATTTCAGTATTTTATTCGCTCTCCAATTTCCCTGCTGCAAGAATGAATTTGATTTAACAGTCAGTCTAATTTGCGCAATTAGAATACAGATCGACTCGGCTTGTATTAAAAATGTAAAAAGCATATTTTCATGGAAGACTGATTTGGTCTAAAAGTCAAACGAGTAGGTTGAGGACCCGAGCCTTTTGAACCATGGCGCAGGACCAGTGCCAAGAGACCAATTATTCAAAACATTCTCTCCTGTGCAGGGCAGAACAGCTCATCAGCTTGGGCTCTGGGGCAGGTTACTGTGACACAGCAGTATAGTCAACATGTGGTGGCTTGGCTTTAAAGAGATTTGTTCCTTTTCTCAGCTCTGCATTGTGGAATTCCTTTCATGACTTAAGATGCGTTAAAGTGGGTTGTGCTATGTGAAGTACTATTTGTAGATTTATAAAACTTACAGAATTAATACCACTGGGGGTAGAGTCTATCTGAAAAACTAATGGCCTATAAGTGCAGAAAGCTTTTGAGTTGCTTCCTCACCAACTTCTCCTCTTTGTCTCTGCCCACCGATAGATTGGGAGGCTCCTGCGGACCCCGTAGCCCCAGTAATAGTGATCCCCCCAAGGAATACAACGGTAGTGGCAGGGGTGAGCGAGGCCACACTGGAGTGTGTCGCTAATGCACGGTGAGTAAAGCATTAGAGCAACGCTCTGGCCTTCATGTCCATCCTAGCCCATTTGCTTTAGTTGAGCAACAGACTCTCAGAACAAGCCATTCCTAGCCCATTAAATCTCATACAGGCAGCTTGAACATTTCTTACATTATAACCTCTTAAAAGTATGAACTTTTTCAGCTCCAATCTGACAAGCTTACTTTTAAGTAGAACGTATACATCTCAGCAGATTTGAGAGATCTATAGCCTCTTAATGGCCATTTGTTGTTGGTTGGGTTTTTACCTCTGCTTCTTTCTGTCTCACTCTCTGCTTTTCTCTCTCTAGGCCTGTGGACAAGCTGAGTTTGGTGTGGAGGAGGAACGGTGTGGAGGTGGCCAGTGGCGTGGGCTCTTTCGGTCGCCGCCTGACCATCGTTAATCCCACCACTGCGGACATGGGACTGTACGTGTGTGAGGCCTCCCTGCTTGACAGCAGCGTCAAGCCAGTTGAGGCCAGGGCTTTCCTCTCTATTATAGGTATATCGTCATCTTTTTTTCCACCTGATCTTGCTAATATGAAATCCTAACCCTGAGCAGGGCTCGACTGAGCGTCATTTTTTTTATTGCCCATTATCTCCCCAATTTGGTCATTTTGCCAAATCCCACCCACTAGCTAATTTTCCGCTATCACACAACAGCTACCAGCCAAGGAGGGTCTTCAAACTGCATGGCAGCTTAACGCACTCAGAGGAAAGCACTATCTACCTTCTTCCACATACATTAGCTGTCACTGTGATTGACAGGGGAAAAAGAGTGATGCTGCTCCAGTTTTGCTTTCTTGGATGACTATGGCATCGTTAGGATTTGAACTCCTGATCTCTCAGCGTGAGGGAGAGCTCTTTTCTGAGTATTTCCTGACTGTAGCACTGTTTTATGACTTAAGCATCCTTCATAATAAAGTATTGCACAAAAGTGCAGAAAAAAGAATGAATCAGCTAAGAAATTTCGATGTCAGCATGTGTATGAAGTTAAAGCTGTTAAGAGCTTTTAAACAGGAATTCAACTAGGCCACCTTAAAATTACAACCTTTTAGATCCATGACAGCCATTGCTCTATTTGGTGAATTGCTGATACTTTACATACAGTACTGACTGAACTTTATTTATACAGTTTCATATGAAAGAGTTAGCACACTTCATTACCCTTGTGTGAGCGAACCTGGAAAGAGGTGTGCGTATCGTCAGAAGTTCTATGTGTATGCGTATAAAGAAGCAGACCCGTACGAGGGTGAGTCATGGAGATTGGGGTGGCACGAGATGATGAATGTGGCCTGTCAGTGTGACATCCCTCATAAGTCTGGTGTTCAGTAGCTGTTTGCATGGTTGTCATGCAAGATGCAAGATCCCTAAATATGCATTTATTCATCTACTTATAGATGTAAAATTCCACTTCAGCACTCTGCCATCAGAGCAAGTGACATTCACAGCTGGAATGCACTCAGAAAGACTGTCCACCGAGCTTAACGCTTTAAAAAAGCAACAAAGCTCTAGGGCTAGATGTCCATTAGGATTCTGAAAGATTCAAAGAGCCTGAAAGGAACAAAAAGGGAAGAACATTTGATTTTTATTTCCGCAGAGATTTAGATCTAATTAACATCGGAGTGGCAAAGCTTACAGAATATAGCAGAGCTTAGTAACCATATGCTGGGATACCAGAGACATGGTTTAGAGTAGCAGCTGGAGTGCATTCATTTAAAAGGAAGCTTGTTGTTTAATCATTTCTGTCACTTTCACTCCACAAACTGAACTGCCTCAACATTTGCATAGGATTTTTTTTTTAATATTTTAAAACCACCTTAAAACACGGTAAAACCAAATGCCCAATGGCTTTGTACTCACTATATACTGTATGCTTACTACATGGCTATAATATACCATATTCTGTATACCATATTCTGTATGTAGTAGGTTATATATCTATAACCTACTACAGTGTATTATATTCCTATAGAGGATAAGCATGTAAGTTTGTAAGAAAAGCTCTTCTTAAGATTGTACGATATTTACTATAAATTTACTACCATTCACTATTCATATCCAATATGCATTGCCACTTATATAACTCATATTATATTATATTCACTCTATACTCTACTGTAGATTCATTTGATCGCTGTTTAGCCACTTCAATTCCACTCAAGACTGCTGCTTATATCTACAATGTTTACACCGTACTGCACTTTATGGATGAATAAAGTTGTCTATCTATCTATCCATCCATCCATCCATCCATTCATCCATCTATCTATCTAGAGAACCATAAGCTCCTGTTGGGAAATGTAAACTACATGCATGGTGTGGTCCATTTCGAAGGGCTCATGTCTATAACTTACATATTATTGAAAATGATCTGCATCAGATCCACTGGTTGTCACCATAGGTTTTGTTTGTTTGTTTGTTTGTTTGTTTGTTTGTTTGTTTGTTTGTTTTTTACAGTTTTAACACCACAAATAATTTCTTGGAGCAAAGTCTCCAAAAGATGATCCCTTTAATAATGACTTTTGGAAGAGCTCTTCGAAGTCCCAGTACAGTCTTTGTTTCATAAAGACTATGCAGATGGCTGCTGTGAGGATTTTTCCTTGAAGCCCCATAAATAGGCATTAATACCTCAAAGACAAAGCACCAATACTTTCAAGATGCTTTTTGTACTTTCTTCATTTCTTATATTTAATAAGAAGATGGATACATGATGTTAATGAACATAAATACAGAAATATGAAATATACCATTTCATAAAATCCATTCTTAATGCTGTACATTGTCAGAAAGTACGTGCTGGTCAGATGGTCTTTGAATAGTTTACAGCGCTACTTGGAAGCTCTACTGAAAGAGAGAACCTCTGTTGTAGGGTTCTGCACAGAGCCTAGGGTGACAACAGTGTAGTTTTGTTTGTGCTTACCGTTTCTTTGCTTTTGGCAGAGGCTCCCTACTTCACAGCCGAGCCCAGGAGGAAGATGATGGGAGAAGTGGAGAAAAGCATGGATATCCCGTGCCAGGCTCGAGGTCAGCACTGGAAAGTGTACTTTTATCTAAATTTTAGTATGGATGTTCACCGCTGCTGTAGATACATTTTCAGCATGTATTGGGTGATTTTCACCCACCGAAAGACCCAAAGTTATCACCATAGAGGAACCTCATGCAAAGCATCTGGCGATCTGCAGTGAACTGAGTACAGCCAATATCTAAAAGTATGTATTGATGAAAGAACTGGAAAATTGTTAGGAGTGATTTATAAAATCATTACGGCTCAGAGAATGTCATTTTGAGTTGACCGTAAGAGAAATGGTGGCCTTTTGAAGGAGTAGCGAAGTCATGATTAGCTATGAGAGATGAGTAGTTGAGAGGAAAGGGCCAGTCTGGCTATCATTATGTTGAGAAAATATGGGCAGTGGAAATGGTATTGGCTTTCTGCCAGAATTGTTCTCCATTGCTTTCCCCACCAGTTTTCTAATAGCCTAAAAGTGGAAGGTCAGCCAATAGTCAGGGCCATTCATACAATATTTGTCAGTGTTGCATCCAGGTGTCACACTTCTGCGGTCTCAGAGGTGATTGGGAAAAATTATCCCGTCAACATCAGATGCACTGAGAGAAATAAAGACAGCCAGCTGGGCCACTTCTGATTTAACAGAGTGGGAAGTAGAATCAGATCACTGCTTCACTAGGGTCCTGCTCCTGGAATATTCAAAGGCTGCTGGTGGGCTTCTGAAGAAACCTTTTTTTCTGATGGTTTTCTTATGAGCAGGAGCAGCAGTCTGAGGAAGATCTGCGCGGAAAATTACAAGCATTACTTGCAGCCTGGTTTCATTCCAAAAGTTAGATTTTTAGAAAAATCTTTTCAATTAGGCAGCTTGTACAAATATTTAATATTTTTACAGTGTATTTAGGCAGAGGCATGTGTAGGAACACATACAAATATATGGTGAATTCAGATATATTGGGACATGTTGGGATATCTTGAATTTCCTACTTTTTCAGCTTTTTTGCCATTAATAAAAGAAAATGTACATGTCTGTGAATGAAAGGGAGGGAAGTGGTTACAGGGTGAAGAGGTGAAGAAGGTTCAGGAGTTTAAGTACTTGGGGTCAACAGTCCAGAGTAATGGAGAGTGTG
>CM074967.1:14306487-14317861 GCA_037577455.1 Pangasius macronema | reverse complement strand
AGTTCATGCTGCCATTAAGGCAATAATGGAGACGAACCAAATACTAATAAATTCAGGTCAATATTTGAATAATTTTCTAAATTCTACACTGCAGAACAAAAGCATGTTCACTAGTGAGTTCAGGTGTTTGGACACCACTGTAAGTGTGTAATCAATTGTCCTACTCCAGTTTCTGAGTGAGAAACACTTTTAAACACTGACTGTTATAGCCACGTGATCCTCTGTATAAAAAGAGTTTGTGTGAAACATTTTGTTACTTAAACTACCAGACTTTCTAGTGACAGTTTACTTAAACTACCAGACTTTCTAGTGACAGTTTGCGAGACTAAACTGAGGCTAAAATTAGCCACCTGCTGTTGAGCAGACAGACAGAGACACACTGAAATGTAAATCGAACCCAAACTGGCTGGAGAGAAGTAAATACTCTAGTTAAAATCTGTGCGACTCTGAAGTTCACTGCTTAACACTTGCTGTTTTGTATTTACATTTTATATCCATTTCAGTGTCGCTATGTTGAGCGAAGTGTCTGGTTCTGTGTCTTCCCAAAGGTCGCACCTACATTTCCCAGCCTCCTGTGGACCGGCGTGTCATCAAGGGAACGACGGCCATTTTGGAGTGCGGCGCTGTCCATGACGCGCGCGTGCACGTGAGGTGGGTGGTGGTGGTGTGTGTCCAGACTCCGCTTGTGTGTTCAGGCTCCGCTCCCCGATGCCAGGCTTGCCCCATCCATACAGAGTATAATGTTAATTAGAAGTGCCAGCCCATGCGACGTTAAGTAGATTCAAAATGCAATCCGTTATGCTGTAAACCTAATTCAGCGCTAATATGCAGGAAATTGATGTAATGAAGCACTCGTGCGTTCCCTGCTCCTGTCCTCTCTTTCTCCGTCTGTCTCATTCTCTCCGTCTTGCTCTTCCCTGCCCTCTCTTCTCTCACTCTGTCTTTCTCCACGCTCTTGACCCTCTTGATCTCCTGTCTGGTTTTCCCCGTCTGCTTCATTTTTATTTATCTTCCCTCCATTTTTTTCTTTCTCTCTTCTTTTGCTCCTCTGTTCTCTCACTGTATCATTTGATCTCTTTCTTCTTTTCTCTCTTACCCTGTATCTCTCTCTCTCCGGTTCCCATCAGGTTTGTGTGGAAGAAGGGTGGCGAGGTGGTCAGTCAATCCAGAGGAGGACGGATTAGCATGCAACAAGGCTCTCTGCACATCTCTCAGACGTGGTCGGGGGATATAGGCGATTACACTTGCGATGTGATTTCGCTCGCCGGCAATGACTCCAAGACTGCACGCCTGGAAGTGATGTAAGCTCCAAACAAGCTCCATAGCTTCCTGTGAATTCCCTCCTGCTTGAAGCATGTCCCTTTTCCAGTTATATGCTGTGTGATGTAGCCTCCTTTCAAATGCATATTTTTAGTCTCAGCCCTTAGCTTTCAAAAAGCTTCTTTTCCTCAGGAACATCTGGGCTTTGTGAGGCTCGTGATGACTGGAGCTCTCTGGGGCGCAGCTCTCAAACTGTAGATCTTTGGACAAATCCCAACCACAAAGTGCCTCCAAAGTTCCCTAACGTCTAACATCATATAGAGAATGTTAGTAAAAAATAAAGCCATCAACACTTTGTTTAAAGGTTTTAATCTCATATCAGCTTATGTAAGTTTACATTAGAGGTTTTATTGTGATTTAAATGAAAAACAGACAAGAACAAAAATTGATCATTTTATTACTTTTATTATTTTATTTACACTAATTGCACATTCACAAAACGTTTCCATTTAGCTACAACATGGGCTTCTTAGCTAAGTACAGTTATAGAATACTTCGTCACAGTGTTATAAATGCAAGACCTGAAAATCCATCATTTGGCTGACATATGGGGCAGTCGTGGCCTAATGGTCTGAGAGTCGGACTTGTAACCTGAAGGTGAACCCGAAGGTGGTGGGTTCGAGTNTGGATGGGTTAAATGCAGAGCACAAATTCTGAGTATGGCTCACCACACTTGGCCACAAAGTCACTTCACTTCACTTCCTAAAAAAAGTGTAGAGATATACTGTACATAGTGCTCATGATATTAAGTGTTGTAAATGCAAAGTTGATTACCAGTGTAGTCTGACAACTTGACAAGGACACTGACTGACATATAGCGCCTCATAATCAATATGAATCCAGATGGATCAAAATAACTATGAGGACTATCCAATTTCCAATTCCATCCAACTCCATAGTAAATTCTGTAAATGCATTTCCCCGAACATAAGGTGAGGAGACAGAAACTTTTCAGAAAATGTTTCGAAGCTTTATAAAGTTGCTGTTATTGCAGACAAACTAATAACTTGGAAGAAAAGGAAAAACAGATTATAGATACAACAGACGAGAACAGTACCTATAAAGAGGTTTCTTTCTCTCTACATTAAAAAACTTGAATCTCACCTCATGACTCTTTGGCTTTCGCCATTGCTTTATAAAATGTGTGTGTAATTCTTATGAATGTAAATGAAGTGTTACCGAATGGTCTGTCAGCTATAGTATAATTTATTCTTCCTTTTGCAAATAGCCACCTTGGCCCAGTGTAGTCACGTACTGAAGCATTTTTCACAGTTAGAAACATTCTGTTCAACACATGCTTGTGCAATTAGCTAAATAGCAACTAGAATAATAATAGTATGGTGTATAATCAGTGCAGGATTTTCAGCACAGGAATATTCTTCACCATAAGCATAATGATGTTGCAACTGTTTCCCTTTCCAGACGTTTTTTTTTTTATTTCATAATACCGAGGTCTGTTTATTGCAGCTTACGAAGTAACATTTGCATTACCTAAAGTGCACCAACTGCCTCCCTTTTGTGAATTCCTGCGTTTCTTTTCTCAGCGTTCACATTTGTACGTTGAGATGTCTGCTTGGTTAAAGTACTCAGAGTGAATGATTTTTTTGAAATGAACAAATATGATTCTCGCTGTTCTTTGTCTTTGGCTGTTTTTTGACACCCACTCTTGCACTTTCCAAACATTTTCCTCTCTAATGAAAAGCACAGTGTAATTATCAGAACTGATGTTCATGTTATGGTTTTGAAGAACATCGTGGCATAACAATGAGCCTATTATTTCATGCATTTTCAGAAGTTTCAATCATCATTTTATTCGTCGGATGACACAAAACACATGGCGCAGAAAGTCATTTTGGGAGATGAGTGTGTGCTGGAGCAAGGAAAGAGTATAACGGAGGATGCCAGTAAAATGACCCAGTGGAACATTTATTGTGTAATACTAGCAGTCTGTCGTGACGCATGGGTAAATGCCATGCCGTGGGTAAATGCCAGATGTAATCTGTTATCTTAACAAAATATCCAGTAATCCGTTATCTCAACAAAGTTCCAGTAATCTGTTATCTCAGCAACACCACTGGACCCACGGCTTGTATGCCAGGAAAGGCTTGACTGTGACACAGTGGCTCCGAAGCTCCAGCGAGGTCTGGACACAAGGCCTCTCTCTCCAGGGCTCTGGCAGCCATGACACATATTTACTCTGCTAAAGAAGCTAAAAAACAAAGTGTATTTAACAGCAGCCCTTTGTTCATTAAGCTGTGTGTAAAGCCCGGCTTGCTTGTTCGTTTGCAGATGTGGGGTAGTTCTCCTAGCAGGAACTTCTAGACTGACCTTTTTGGTGGAAACTTTTTCACGGTACCCTTTTCTAATTTCAACACCTACAAATGGAAATTGGAAAAATTGGAAAGCAGCAGGCTGCTAATCGTATTTCTGTACTTTGGATTTTCTCTCTCTTCTCTTGAGCCTTCTGATGTTGTATATGCTTTATATGAGGTTTCGGTTTATTTTTCCAAATTGTGTGCAATCCGAGTGTTCATGACCTTTGGGCTCTGAGCTGTATTTTCAGAAATGTGAAGCCCAGGGTCTGATGAATATTTCCCTTTTGACCGCGTAATGCTAAGTAAAAAAACGCTTATTGCTTAACATTCATTGGTTAAAGCCTGTCTCAGGTTCAAGACATGAAGTAAAAAATTCACAGCTAAACCTGATTTTAAAAAGCTTTGCTAAAACACAAAATACAAGAGGTCAGAAAAAAAGCATCAGAGCAGCGCATTTGTGCAGATTGGTGGAGAATTATGTATGATTAAGACTCTTCATTTATCCGTGGCACTGTTCTGTCCTTATTAACAGTTAAAGCTGTTTGTCCTGGAAGATGAGTTCTGTGGAAAAAGGCATTCGAGCGGTTCTCTCCCACGTGGCTCGGCTCATCCTGCCTTCCCTCGAGCACAGCTGCCCGTCTCATTAGAAAGAAATGGCTTTTTAGTCAGATGTACTTTCCACTGGCAATAGATTACTTAACCATGGCAGCAGAGATATTGCTTAGGATTGAGGCATTACTGCTTTAACTACAGTCTGGAGTCATTACTTAAGGGCTTTTGTTTCCAGTACAAATTTTCATGGAAAATCGAGTTCTACAGTGAGCTTTAACATTCTTTAAGTGGAAGGTAATGTGTATAGTTGTAGAAGAATGTACCACTTCTTCAAGATGCTTGTCTCTCAGTTTCTTTTTTTCCCCAATCCGCAGACATGCACAAGATGAAAGGCACGTATCAGTGCTCTTCTGTGAGATTGTCGGAGGCTTCTTGCCTAGTTAGAAAGAACAAAAAGAAGTGATGGAACCTGGAGCTTTGATGATTCTTTCTCTGGGTTTGATTTGGAGAAGAAAACAAACTTTCTCGAGCCTGAAAGTGCTGGTGATACATTAATACGTGACTGCAGCATGAAGGCAAAGCTTGCCAATTCGATTGAATAAAGCAATTAATGAAATAAACAAATAATAAAAACAGAATCAAGTGAAACATAACTAACCGTATTGGCAGGGGAATCTGGAATCAGGCTGTTTTTCTTTGAACACTGAGGAGAGGAGGGAAAGAGGAGCAGACCAACCACAGAGGAGATCTGAGAGTGAAAGGCCCAGGGGGGGAGGCACGGTGCAGAGTGTTAGGGAAAGCCTCAATAGACATGTTAGAAGTATAGCTTCACACTGGAAATGTTTCCTAAACCTCTAAGGATGATTTTAAATCTGTATCGCTTGTTTGTTTAGTGTGAGTGTGCGAGTGCTGACTCTAAACTTGTCTGGTTTTTCTCTCTGCCCAGCGAGTTGCCTCACTCACCGCGGAACCTGCAGGCCAGCCTGAACGCCACAGACAGCCGCAGCGTCCACTTGTCCTGGATGAGGCCCTTCGATGGCAACAGCCCCCTGCTGCACTACATCGTGGAGCTCTCAGAGAACAGTACGTGTTCACTTCATGCCACGACCGAGTGTTGCACGACTATTAGTTTGCACTAGTTACAAATCACATCCACAGGCTACAAATCACATTCCCAGCTTCAGTGCTTTTTAGTCAGCACTATCTGCAATGAAAATAAATCATTTAGCACAATAGCCATGCTAAAATAATAAATCCAGTGTAACAGATTATAGTATTTAACAACATACCTATTCTTAAAATGCACTCAAGTGGAAAACATGGTGGCAAAAACACGTCTCAGCTTAAATCGTCCGTCCTGTAGCCCTGTAACTGAGAGCACGCAGCATTGAAGCTCGTGTCCATCGACACTGATCTTACAGCTACAGCACTCTTACTGCTTACTTACTTGGAGTTTACTGTGCTACAGTGAACTGATTATATTTAGCTTTAAAGGATAACAAATATATATATATATATATATATATAGCTGTAGGAGTGGGCAGGATTATTCACAGTTCCTTAAGGAGGGCTATTAAATAAACAGTCCTGCATACACCTCTATACTTCTTACAAAAAGTGATGAAACTGATGAAAATGATCACATTCGATTAAAGCAAAATGCTTAGAAAGTACATTTAGCTTTCTTTCTTTACTGTTTTTTCCCACCACCCTGAATAGTCGACATCACCACAGTGGTATTAGCCAGCTATTCTATCCAACCCCTAAAACACACACACACACACACACACTCTATGAGTGTCTGGTAGCATGAAATGGTCAGGGTAATGCTCATTCCCGGGTGCGCTCAGATAAAGATAAATTATACTAGATAAAGAAGGTTGATCTTACTTAAATAGTGCTGTCTGGTGAAGGAACAGAGATGTATAGAACCACGGAGACACTCCATCACCACCATCATGCCAGAATGGAGCAGATTAATCTGCTCGGGGTGTGAGTGGACAGTGAGGAATGGGCTCTGGTGGAGGTGGAGGTGGAGGTGTAACACTGCTGCGTGCCCTTAGGATGTCAGAAATACCTGTACCACTGAGAGAGAAAAGCCTGCTTCGAAACATCTGTTCATTTCACTATATGTCATGCCCCATAATGCCAGTGTTTGAGAGTGTGTACCCAATTTGTGCTTTTCAGAATGAAGCGGTTTACTACTGGAATAAAAACGTCGATGCTTTGGCCAGTCATTGCCATCACCCTAACATTTTGCTGCAGTATCACACAAAGCCAGGCTCAGTGTGAGCAACCTACAGCCCTGCTTTTCTGACTCATCTCAACTAACAGTCCATACATCTGTAGTGCCGTGAACAAATGATCTATAATTGCCATAATTCTATTAGTAGTTCAGCGTCAGCACTGCCTCCTATAATAAAGTGTACCCCTGCTTTAATATGCTGTGATTACAAATCCACAGCGCAATCCTTTGTATAATATTCAGGCTAATTTCTCTAAAGAGCCTGATGTTGTTTGATCCGATCATTAAGTATTAATAAATGCTCGGGTTCCACTGGGGAATCCAAGCTTGAAAATGATGTGCGATTAGGAGGCTCGGTTAGAGATCTATACTGAGCGAATAAGACAGCTACGCTAACTGCACTCAATAGGACTTCACTCTGCCACATGAGTGAATATCGCTGTATGTCGGTATATCTCTGATCGAACCTCGCTTGCATGATTGTAGATTCGCCGTGGAGGGTGTACTTGCCAAACGTGGATCCAATGCTGACGACGGCCGAGGTGACTGGTCTCACTCCAGCACGAACCTACCAGTTCAGAGTGTGTGCTGTCAATCAAGTAGGGAAAGGACAGTACAGCGGTGAGACAAACCGGTAAGTGACACACTTGCTTCACGTTTTTAACAGATCCATTTAGTTCTATTTGGCTGTGATAAAGTCAAAAATTTATTTTTTTTTCAGAATACACCAAAGTGAGTAAACAAATGGGCTTAGATATGTATACTGACTTCACACTTCACTTCAGTTGCCTGTAATCTGAATAGTGATAAAGACATGATCTTGAATAGCATTTAGCAAGAGCAGCAGTCTGTCTTTTTCTGAGTAGTGACTCAGAGAAAGCTCAGATTTGACATGCAGATTTATCTCACAATGCCAGCATGATGTACTGCTATTTTTTTTTTTATGTATAATTTAGCACTGCATGAATTAGCTGACAGTTGCAATCCATTTATTTGGAAGCACCAGCATGAAGCAGGAGTCTTTGGTATCCTGATAGAGGAAGGATAAATATATCCCACTTATACAGCTCCACTGTACTGTGATTTTAAATGTGATTTCTCCTGTCATAGCCCTGTAGCACTCTCGGTGTGTGGCGAACACACGTACCGTTCGGGCACCGAGTGGCAGGCTCGTGCTCGTGCTCGCACATTGTGCTGTAATCAGCGCCTGGAGCAGCTCACATCCACACAGCCTGGAGCTGTGGGTGGCAGACACCTCAGTCCCGCTCGCACCAGCAGCCCTTATCAGCGCCAGACATGCTAAAACATGGCACCTCTGCTCAGGGAGAAGGAACGAAACTGCTATCACACGCCCTCGATAGCATATTTTCATTTTGAAATTAGTCGCTTCTGTTCCGAAGCCTGGATATAAATAGTGGGTTTTACACATTCAGATTGTAGCCATAAGCTAAACAGGATGTGGAATCTTAGAGGTAACTATGGTGCAGCACATGTCGTAGGGCAAACCATTTAATCCGTTTAACGGGTGTGATTGTGAGAAAACAATTCCAGTAAACAAGGAGAGGATTAAGTTTGCTGACATTATCACAGTTCTCAGTCTCAGTACTAATCACATGACATGGCCAATGGCCTCTTCCATCTGTTCTCGCCCGGTGATTATTTCTGCCTTATCTCAACACCTTGTTCCCAAAACAGTGATAAAAGCTCTGCCGCTCCATACAGAGCAACTTTAGTTATTAGCCTTGTAGTGGTCCTGCTCCATGAGTTACACATTTTAGTTAGTTTATCTTTCTGACATTATTAAAGTCATCCAGATTAATACTTTTGCAGAACGGAATGAACGTATTTTAAAGAGCTGTAGGTAGTAGCTTCTTGAATTTGTGCATGACCTCAGTCTATTTCAGAGAAACAAGTCCTGGAAGGTTCAAGCAAAGCCTGTCCAAACTACTTCATTTTTCTTTTGCTTCATTTTTAGCAATTATTGCCATGATTGGGTTTTCACTGGAGCTGATCACTGCTGGGTTTTGTTTCATTAGAAAACAGGTGCATGATTAATATGTGACGATTTGCGCCTTGGTCGTATTTGAGAAAGAGGTTGAATTAGGACCTTACTGAGCTTTTGGCCTGTGATTCAGGAGAGGAAAAAAAAAACAGAGCAGAAAAAACAATTGCCTAATATACAAGGTACTTTTTCCCACCAACTATACTGCATGGTGTTCGGCCAAAAGCAATGGATATTACTTATGAAAATATTTTTTTCCACTGGAAGTGTGTAATACAACAGGCAGAGGTGTTTAATCCAGAGGCACCAGGCTCTTTTGCTAACACATGAAGTGTTGCACCAAATATATTCTCCTGAAAACATTTTTTTTCAACAGAAGTGTCTAATACAGCAAGCAGAGGTGTCTAATACAGCAAACTAGACCATGTCAGGCACTTTGCTGAAGACAGTCGGCTTGGGGACACAGTTGGCTGAGACTAGTGCCTTGAAGGAGCCAATCACTCTTCTCCCTGCAGGCATATGTCTTCCTGCATGCTGTCACATCTGTCCTTTTTGGCCTTATTAAGCAGAGGCAAGCGTAAACGCCTGACGAGGCTATAAAAACATACCGGAACAGCAGATAATGAGCTTGCGCATACANACACACACACACACACACACACTTCCGTTTATATGCCGCTGAGTTTTTGTGCTCAACAAGGGTTGCTTGCCAAAACCTACCATGAATATCGGGCTCCAAATGAAAAATCCTAGCGATCACTCAAGCTCTACTGTTGATGGAGGGGTCCATTAATAACCAGTGGACTTTAAACGCCAGGCATGATTAACTGACTGTGGTTCATTTGCCGCCAGACTCTTTTAGGCCGTTCCATTAGCCCCCACCGTCCCTAGTGGCTATATGTGGTGCATGCCGTACACAAATTAATGGCCGCTTCTTTGCATTGTTTATGCACCGAGGCAGATGTTTAATGTCCAGTAATTCACTGTGACTATGTGAAGCAAATGTGTAAATACTGCTTGAAGGACAGGGCAGGACAGGGAGACAGCGTCTGAGAGCCAGAAGAGCAACTCCTCCTTATGGCAATGATTAGGCAGATTTACAGAGCAAGAGGCACCACAGGATCGGTTATTGGGGGCATTAATTATGAAATGGACTTCTGGGGAGAAATAACAAGTGGAAGGAGTTTTAAGAAGGCAGTGACTATAAATCTGAATAATCCAATGATCCCATTAAAATTTAATGCAGATTTAACTGTCCATTAGCATGAAATACATAGGGCGGAATGAACTCGTGGACTTTATGAAGCGTCCAGCTCTGATAGATTTTTTATATTCCATTAATTAAAAAGAGCATGCATTTGGGTGGTATGGACACTGCAGTTGTCTACGAATATTCCTGATGCTTGTAGCTTCCTTATCTCGCTATATATTCGGTGTGTTTGCTTGGCTAATTGCTCTGTCAGACAGACTGCACACAGTTGCGTTGAAATTATAACACACTGAAATTTCAATATAACAACAGAGCAAAGGCTTTGGAGCTTAAGGTTGTTTTTTTTTTTACTCCTGGCATAGGCTGGGATAAATATCATTATAGAACATGTACATACAGTGAAAAGGTCACAGCTTTTAAGCTTTTAACCTTCCTCAGGCTCCAGCAGAGCCCATATTGTGAGAGGAAGTGAGCGCCACAGGCCCCTGAAAGCGATAAAGTGGTCTGTCTTCCAGCATAAATAGCCTTGACTTTGATGGTAGATAGATTATTCATTTCCACATGTAAATACTAATGTTGGATGTAGCCATAACAAAGGAGAATGATTGATCTGAAGGCGGATCAGCACTGATTATTCCCTAAACTAGTCACTGAGTCCAGGCCTTGCTCTACAGAAATAAAAACAGCTGAAAAAGAGGTGACCTTACAGGTCAGAGGACCCCATGGGGCTCCGAGCAGAGGGAGGCTCTTCCAGGAAAACAGCGAGGGCTTTGAGTGCTTTTGAAGAAGTGGGCGGATGCATCGTAGCGAGCCAGATTGGGAAGTGGACTTCTGACCAGAGGGTTATACGTTTTCGTCTCATGAGGAATTTTTTTGTTATGCCCTAGAGCGAGTCAGCAAACTCAAATTCAGATAACAAAAAAAAAATTAAAAATAGCGAGCAGTGAATCAGTTACATAAGACCACTTGCATGTGTATGTGTGTATGTGAAGAAGTTATGTCTTAACAGTTAGTGCTCTTACGTACAGTATGTCTTTCTGTTTCTTTCCTTCTTCTCCTGTAGACTGATGCTGCGGGAAGAGCCGCCCAGCGCTCCACCTAAAAACATAGTAGCCAGCGGTCGCACAAATCAGTCTATTATGGTGCAGTGGCAGCCGCCTCCGGAGCCACAGCTCAATGGTGTGCTCAGAGGTTACGTTCTCAGGTAGGACCTTCAATGCACTGCTGTCTCACAACAAACAAATGGCACATAGGTTCACTGCACTCATCTATTCTTGACTGTGAATATAGGTACTTCAGAAAGTTATGAAATGCCACTGAAAACCCTGCTGTAACTCTGAATGACTGCTATTATAGCTGAATCCACTATACACAGTTTTAGCACTTCCATCTTCTTGGAGTTTTTCTGCTGGTTTTTCACTGTACACCAAAGACATTTAGGTTTGAGATCAAAAGATGAATATGAGACATTAAATACAGCTTTCATTTGCTGATATTTACATCAAGATGCGTTAAACAACTTAGGACATGGCACCTTTGGTGGCAGGCCATCCAATTTTTAGGTGAGCAAAAGTATTGGAACAGATAGTCTTAAAGTAAATAACACTTTAAGTAAATGCATATAAATGCATCAAGCCGGCAAGCCACTGACATCACCAAATTGTTACATTCTTCTTTTGTGATGCTTTTCCGGGCTTGTAGCACAGCTTCTTTCAGTTGTTGTTTGTTTT
>CM074967.1:14294718-14306387 GCA_037577455.1 Pangasius macronema | reverse complement strand
TTCTGCTGCTAGCATCATGAGTTACATCATCAATAATGATTAGTGAGCTCATTCCAGAAGAAGCCAAGCAAGCCCAAGCCATGAGACTACCTCCACCATGCTTGACCGATGAGCTCAGTATGTTTTATATCATGAGCAGATCCTTTCTTTCTCCACACTTTTGCCTTTTCATCACTTTGGCAGAGGTTAATCTTCTCTGCTAATGCTAGCTAGATGGCTAATATGAGCTAACCTGGCAAAATTTCCAAGGTGATTTTTTTTGTCTTATTTATAAATTTTAAAATCTTGACTGCTAATGCTAGCTAGATTGACCTAAACTGACAATGCCTGAGAGGATTTTTTTGATCCTATTCATACATGTATAAAATCTTCACTGCTAATGCTAGCTAGCTTGGTTAATATGAGCTAGCCTGACACTATTTCTGAGAGAATTTTTTGTCCTATTTATAAGTGTTCAGAATTGTGACTGCTAATGCTAGCTAGATGGCTAATATGAGCAAACCTGACACAATTCCTGTAAAGATTTTCTTGTCTTACTATTAAATATTTAAAAATTTTCACTGCTAATGCTAGCTAGATGGTTAATATGAGCTAACCTGTGCTAACAATTACTGAGAGATTTTGAGATAACTGATATTTATAAATGTTCATAATCTTTCCTGCTACCTCTAGCCAGCTAGCTAACACGAGCCAGCTTGACAGAATTTCTGACAGAAGTTTGAAAGCATATTAACCTATGTTTATTTTCATTGCTAGCCAACTGCTAAGAGCGCTAATCTGACAGGATTTTAAGTAATATTTATAACTGTGTATCAGCTTTATTGCCAATGCTAACCAGATGGCTAATAAGCTAACTTGACAGGAGTACAAAAAAGTCACAGAAACATTTGAAGGGCTGCCCTCAAGTAGACAGCCCTTACTGCCCTAGCTTCTCTAACACTTTTCTCTTCCATCATTCTAGTTTAGATTCTTTTTTTTTTTATTTTACTTACCAATAAGTAAGAAGTACAAACAGCATTAATGACAAGCTGTCCAAGCTGCCAGATCCATTCACATGCATAGAAAGTAATATCTTCCAATTGTTTTTATGTGAGGACTGAACTCAGACTGCACTTTTTGTCAAGTATCCCTCCTGGTGAAAAATGGAGTAATTTAGGAAGCTCGTCTCAGTTGAATTGCGTAGCATGAACTCAAAGCCAACAGGTTTATGAAAAAAATAATGTCATGTTCAGTAAGTGGAGCAGTGGGTTTTGGATTTAATGCACACTTAGTTTACGTTGAGGCTCCTGCAGGCAGGGTGTTTGTTTCTCACTTTCTGATGGGAGACTGAGCATACTGATAGCTAAATTGTGTTTGCCTGGGCCTGCAGTGTGTCTGGGGGACCACGGCTCGTACCTACAGCTGCTCTCACTGTGGGGGCTGAGATGCTCGGCACAGCCATGAAAGCCTGTACAGCAAGAGGAGATCCAAACAGTCATCCCCTACAGGCCTCCTGTAGCTGAGGAAAGACACAGAGCATCTGACGCGGATCCCATCTGCTCGGGCTGCCAACACACTCACCTCACCTACGCTGTAGAATAATATGCGAATAGCATGATAACCAGAAATTTGTAGTTAACAGACCTAATGACTTATAGAAGTAAATCCCATATCACCTTCTGCACTCCTGAAGTTTGACCAGCTGCTCTTTAGCTCCACCAGTCTGTAATGTATGTATGGATGCTTGTAAATGACGGTGTCTAGCACGGTATGCTGGTGAATAGGATTCCTCACATGAGGAGAAAAAAAGGAGCGAGGGCTGCTTATTGCATCCTCTTGCAATGACTTCTAATGAAGCGGCGTCCTGCGAAGAAATCATTGTGGCTAACTGCTCATTCATGAATTCATTGATTCTCCCCTCCGCTGCAGGTATCGGCTGGCAGGGCTCCCTGGTGAGTACCAACAGCAAAATATCACCAGCCCTGATATCAACTACTGCCTCATCACCGAGCTCATCATCTGGACTCAGTATGAGATCCAGGTGGCGGCGTACACAGGAGCGGGCCTCGGTGTCTTCAGCCAGCCTGTCGCTGAGTACACGCTCCAGGGAGGTGAGACCTCAATCACTCTCTTTCTTTCTTTCTTTCTTTCTTTTGCTAACTTTCCTCCTTTAAGGTGAACTTGCAGTTGACGAGATGGAAAGTGGGCCAGCAAGACAAGAACTGGCTAGAGACCATGTTTTAGAGCAGGGTGGCCCTAAGCAGACATGGTATTCATTTCACAAGCTGCAAACTCCTGCTGATGTTAATGCTGTTTAGAATTATTACATCAATTATTCCTCGGGCTGTTTTTTTGATCTGTTGCTATAAATTTCAATTCAACGAGGAGACTGGGCAAAATCTATTGCAGACACATCTGATTGGTCATTTCGATGATTGAGAGCAAATGTACCGAGACCACACCGAGATACTTCATTTGCTGAATCTATCATGCTTGAAAAGGATTCCTTTGTGCAGCTAAATGTTAGGCAGACTGACTTAATTTCTTGGTGGCTTTCTCCAGTACTGAGATGAAAGATCTGTACCACAGACTTGGCTTTCCACTGTTAATGATTTAGTTAAATAAATGCCTAGTTGAATCGGATTCTCAGTTGTCTCATATTAATTGTATAAAATCTGATAGTGGAAGGCAATTCTGAAGCAAAGTCATCCATTTTGAATATATAAACATCTTTTAAGAGCAGGCTTTTAATTGGTTAACATTTGAGTGAGCATCTTTTCAGCATAAATTATTGCAAGCTTGACTGGCAGTATGAACGTTATTCTCAGAAATGTAGTACACTTCTCAGAGCCTTTGTGAATTTACTACTACTAATTATTATTATTACTTATTAGATGCAGTAAGTGTAGAAATTTTCACAAATACAGTCTGTAGGTGGTGTACGAGATCCTGACATACAGTATACTGTATGCTATGAACATAGCATGTTCTCAGTTTTAAGAATTAGGCTTCACAACACGTCAGAAATTGCAGTCTGGCTTCTTTTTTTTTATGTCTTTTGTTTAAATGAGGCATTTCATCCAGATGCTGCACATCTGTCTACCTGTCTAGCTGTTTGCAGTGGACAACAGATATAAATACACGTAGCATGTTAAGTTTTCATCAGCCATACCTGATTATGTCTTTCTCTTCAATTTACGATTTTAAAAGACTCGGGATATCTGAGAGCTGAGAGCAGCAAAAGGCCAATAACAAATACAATTATTCTACATATAAAAGCAGATAACTCCTTTTTTCTGACGCAGTAAGTAAGAAGTCACAAGTGCATCTCAGATGGTCATGGCTTTTTGCCTTCTTTACATAGCACTGTGCTGAGGCACTGTGCCAAGGCTGGTAGGTCTACAAAACATGTACATTGACTTACATATATCATAAAGCAGTGGACCCAAAGTCTAGACTTGCCATTAAGAGCATCCAGTGACGTCAAAATTAAGTGGTCATTAGACAAAGGCCATTAGCTTTCATTTTTGGTGGTCTTTTTTTTTTCCTGATGGTAAAAATGGATTTAGAGACCTTTTGAAGTGCTTTTTGCAACCATATTTTCTCCAAACCAATTATTAGCCTGCTTCAGGAATATGGACATGAAAAGAGAACAAGTCATTCTGATCCATTATCATTTCACAGCTGAAATGTCTCAGCAGGCAAAGGTGATGGTTTGAGTGAGTAATAAATACTTTTGTAGGCTACAGTGAAATCAGTATTAAGGTATTATATGCTTTTTCATCAGGATTTCATGAGTTTGTTCCACAAGTGGGTCCAATCGCAAGCAGAAATGATTGACATTTTGGGACATTGTACCTCCTGTGTGACTCAGTAACTCAATACAAAATAATTATGATCTCAGACCTTAGCTAGCATCCAGATAGCCACAAAAAACACAGAAAATGACTGCCTCGAGGCATGAGGGACGTTGATATTGAAATACTAGAAGTCAGGATTGTTGTTCTTAACATTTATTCATGCTTGAATGTAGTCACATAATCGACTAAGGCTAGCGTACATATACTATTGCAACTCTGGCTACCTAAATGAATACATGCAGCTGGATTTGTGTCATAATATGAAGTGAATAAATTTAGTCAATTGTTGGTGAAGGTTTTTTTTTTTTTTTTTTCTTGAGTCACAGGGACTTTGTGTGCCTTTGCTTTGTGATCGGATGAAGCCACAAACACTCATTAATGATTCATGAGATTTTCCCAGATAATCCCAGGAAAGCATGTTGCCTACAGAAAGACTAACTACACTGAAACTCGCCAAACTAGGGGTAAATTAAAGAACTGTTCCCTTTGTTTCTTTGCCTAGTTCCCACAGCACCCCCTCAGGACGTAGAGGCTGTTGCTGTCAACTCAACCACCATCAAATTTACTTGGAATCCGCCACCTCAGCAGTTCATAAACGGCATTAATCAAGGTTACAAGGTAATCCGTTTGTTTATTACTTAACACAACTTTGTGTGGAGGATATAACCAGAGCACACTTTTAGGAACCGGCTGATTTTAATTGGATGCAAAAGGTTAACTCATTGAGCTACACGTTATTGGACCTGACACTTGTGTGCTAGTTGCAGACAGGCTACTTTATCATAGGACCTACTAAACTAAGGCCGGTACTAACATGAACAGTGGGGGTAAGGATGGTTCTTCTCATTATCAGTTTCTTTCATCAGTAGGATAAGAGAAATGTGCTTTCATTTCTAGCAACATTCATTCATTCTTCTTCAGTAACCACTTTATCCTGGTCAGGGTCACGGTGGATATGGAGCCTTTCTCAGGAACACTGGGGATGAGGCAAGAATACACCCTGGATGGGATGCCAGTCCATTCTTGGGCACACATTCCCACAATTATTCACACCTAGGGGCAATTTAGCATAGCTAGTCTACCCACTGGCATGTTTTTGGGAGGTGGAAGGAAACTGGAACCCAGAGGAAACTCACATGAACATGTGGAAATCCTCACGGACAGTAACACAAGCTCACAATCGAACACTGCGAATTGTGGCAAAGATTTTTGGCTACCTGCAATTTCACCTCTAGCAGGTACCAACTCTTCAACACTTTTCACTTTGTGGTAGAAAAGTGTTGTAGGAAGCGACCAAAGAAAAGTGGTAGAAGAGTGTTGTAGGAAGTGACCAACGAAGGTATTCTGGTGCTGGTGAGGTATATTTTGGCTCTGTCCTGTTCCCTAGTGACCTTTTAATCACTCAGAAGTATAAAGTATGTAGGCACCAATGACTGTGTGTATGAGTGGACGTTGGAACAGGGGTTCAAAAGTCAAGCCAAAATGTCTCTGAGTCCCTCTAGTGGCTGACTGCAGTACAATTTTTAATCCCGCCCATTCCTGGTTAGTGAATGAAGAACAAGTCAAACTTATTTTTTAAGTTACGTCTTCACAAATTATTTTCGGGAATAGTGTTCGGGTTTTTTTTACAAGTTCAGCTGACCTTGAGATCTCCCACATATTTTGCCTTGCAATAAATTTGATGATAATTAAAAGAGCTTGGTTAATGAGCTGATTGACAGTTTACGACAAGACGAACCTCATTCTTTGTGGTTTTTCCATTTTAATGTTAACTGGTTGTACTGATATTATAACTAGCAAAGCAGTGCAAGTGAATGAAGCAATGGCATAACCCAAGGCAGCTATCAGTAGCTAAATTTCATAACAATGTACTATTGTATGACCTTAGCTAACACTCGAAGTAGCTTGGTCAGGTTAGGCAGTTACTCCTTTTTAGACATACTCCACCAACAGACCAAGAGCAGCATAAAAGAGTGTGTAACTTGTTCAGATGGGCAACTTACTATCATTTAGATAACACGCTGAGTCATTGTGCTACTCCATGAAATACACCTGCAGAATGCACAGTTCAGAATTAGATCCTTTGATTGGTGTGACAAGAGACAACAATGACGGTGGGTGAAAACCAATCCCAACTAGTATCCCATGCGTGAGTGAGTCTGAGATTCCAGCTCAAGAAGCTTGGGTTGTTTGGAGTCTTGTCTGAATGACACCGCTCTCTATCTCACTCTCTCGCTCTTTATCTCTTTCTGTCACTGTCAGTTAATGGCTTGGCCTGAACACTCTCCTGAAGCCACCACAGTGGTGACCATCACCCCCGATTACCACGGTACCCGTCATCAGGGCTACATCATTGGGCTGAAGAAGTTTACCTGGTACCTCACCTCAGTTTTGTGCTTCACCACGCCAGGAAACGGCCCACGCAGCACTCCAAAACTCATCCAGACACACGAGGACAGTGAGTACTGACCATGCCTCCCACTCCTCCCACTTCAGATCTAAGCCATGCCAGAGATCTTAAGACTTCTTGTGCTCGTTAATTGCCTAAAGACCAAAACGCCCCTGTTTTGTGTTTAATTAATATGCCATGCCACTGTGATGTGTGTGACTTTACACTGGGCCTGCTGCTGATGTTTTGTGGTTGCAAAGGGCAAGATGTGGAATACTAATTGTCAAAAGCTTAAAAAGTGACATTAATTAAATGCATTGTTCCAGAAATATAATGTCAACATACTCCGACATTTCGGAGCGTGCATAAATGCATCCATAATTTTACAAGTGAGGGTAATTTGATTAGCTCATCAGTAGTTGTTGCTATAGAGAGCCGGCGGTGCAGTACGTCGTGTCAGAATGCAGCATTAGGCAGGGTAAATTCTGTGACATTTTTCCATTGTGTGTGTGTGTGTGTGTGTGTGTGTGTGTGTGTGTGTGTGTGTGTGTGTGTGTATGCCTCAGTTCCAGGCCCTGTAGGGCGTCTGAGCTTTACTGAAATCCTCGACACATCTCTGCGAGTCAGCTGGGAGGAGCCTGTGGAGAAAAATGGAATCATCACAGGTAGGTTTTGTCCCACATGTTGTGTTCCCACGTCAAACAGCAGCTCCGTGCTTGCAGTACAACACCCCTGGGAAGCAGATGTTTTGAAAAAGCCCAGCCTTATCTTAGTCACCAGGATGAGTCTAGCATCATCCCTTCTGGCTAAAATCTCTTTGTCATATTTTCACGTGTTACTAAAGCTGCTTTTGAAAAGCCAAAGCCTTGCAAAGCACGTTCGTTTCTTTAAATGATATTTCTCTGTGCATAAATGAAATTAGTTCCCTCGCTCTCTTGTAGCCAAACATTTCATTACACAGCACAGGTGAGTCTTTTTTAAATATGCTATTGTTTCTAAAGCTGTAGTAATGCATATACTTCTGTTTAACACTTCATTGGTTTTTCACACAAAGGCAATTATTACATTTACATTCATGGTATTATTGTTTTCAGCGCAGTTGCCAGAAACAATTCAGTCCCAAAAGCTCTGCTCTGAAAAGAACAGTGTGTGTGTGTGTGTGTGTGTGTGTGTGTGTGTGTGTGTGTGTGTGTGTGTGTGTGTGTGTGTGTGTGTGTGCGTGCATCTCGCCTCACAATTACTAGCTACCACAAGGAATGAACAAATTTGAAATGCATAAAAAAAAAATTCAGTGTTCATATTCTGCGATGTAGCGGATCCAGCGAGATGAAAAGCTTCCTCCCACATGCACTCAATAGAGAGAAAAAGAGATGAAGATGAATGTGTGAGCAACACGGTGATACTGGACATAGATTAAACAGCCCCCGTGAAGGAAAGGCATTGAATGTAGATTAAGGGCACGGAGACGCATGAGATTAGAAGCGCATTAGAAGGAACGGCTCTCGTCTATATCAGTATACACAGCATGGGTACCCTTTGAATGTTGTATGCTTGTTTTCAAGCCCGGGTGTCTCGGTGCAAAGCTTGATTTATGAGTGCCTCAATGGAACAGGACATTCAGTGATTGGAAACAGTGCTGACTGCGGTGGAAAATACTCCCAATAAACAGCAAATTACACAGGACCTCTGCTGGCTATTAGTCTCAGTTAGATCCAGGTTAGGTAACGGGGTCCAAGGTCTGAACCCGTCATTCCACCGAGTTCCCTATCTCACCCAGCAGAGAGCATGAGATTGTTTACTTCTAACTGGAGCTTCTGAGAAATTCATTCTCTGCCCCGGACCCATGAGAGCATTTGTCACACTTTGGAGTTCATGAAATGAGGATTTCGGAGGGGTCTTATTCCCAGCAGCTCTTAGCTGGTTAGTGGCTATGACTCATTGACTCAAAGTGCTGTTCTGAGCAATGTTTTGAGCAAAAATAAATTTTTTTCCAGGTTACCTGTTGTCCTGGGAGGCTCAGGGGCAGAAGGAGTCACGTGTAGAGCGTACCATGTCCAACAGCACACTAGAGTACAAGGTGACGGGCCTCACCTCTCTCACAACCTACACCTTAGAGGTGGCAGCCATGACTGGTGCAGGCATGGGCATACTCTCGTCTTCCACCATTTCCTCTGGTGTGCCCCCAGGTGAGATGCTCTCCACACAGAATCCTCTCACGGCATCTTCGTTTCAACTCGCATTCTTTTCTCCACACTCTGCGATCACTCACACACATTACACATTACGATTCTAGCTGTAATAATAACAAGCGCGTTTCTGAAAATTGGGTGTTTGCGTAAATATATATTTGCCTGATTATGTTTGCTACATGAGACTGTTGTATCAAATCAGCCCCATTTAGCTACTCATTATACAGCACCTCACTTATAAAATATAAAGTGACTCCTTGATTACAAAGAATTCTTCACTGTGATGTATTTGCAATCAGTGATTTCTTTATGCACCCCTGTTACTACTCACTAAGCTGCCATTTCCTCATGAGATTGTAAAACAGAGCTTGCGTTACTCATCCCGGAGCTAGTCATCCTCAGCTTATGGTTATGAAGATGAGTGATTATCTTTTATGTTGGCCTTTTCCACTTAGAAGCTGGCAAGTTGTTGTGCATGCTCATCTATAAATCAAACCCTGCTGCAAAGGAGAAATATTCACTTAAACCAGCTCAGAAGCTGATTTTCTCTCGGAGAAAAGAGACAAATGTTTAAGTGGCTGAATGCCAAGCTGGAGCCGTAACGCCTGCTGATAAATGGCATATTGTGAGACATTAAAAGAACAGACAGCAACGAAGCTCAGTGGGGATTTCAGACAGATGCACGGCTATCGTCTGTTATTTGATTTAATTCCAATGTAATTCCATCAAAGTTTCTTAAAATTGAAAGTGAGCCTTTTTATCATAGCACTTGAAGGGAAAAGAGTTTTGAAGGGCTTCATGGTACACCTCCTTGATTTTATTTGAAGATGTTCACAGACGTGATTAAATGACACAATAAACTAAGTAGCTCAGAAATGATTGACTCCTCTGATCAAATGATTCTTCCTCTGATTTCTTGTAAGTATCAGGTTTATAGTGGCTCTTTGTAATTCCAGAACTTCCTGGACCCCCTTCGAACCTCCAGATCTCCAAAATCAGCCCGCGATCTGCCACTCTGAAATTTCGGGCCGGGGATGATGGGAAAACGTCCATTTCTAAATGGATTGTGGAGGGACAGGTGAGCGGTACAGGCCATTCTTTATTTTACAATCTATGGTATAGTGCAATCTATGGTATAGTGCATCAAGCAGGTCTAAAGGTGCATATAGCCATCTGTAACATATAGGTGCATATAGCCATCGTGTAATAACAAATGAAAAAAATATGTCTTAACAAATCTCTGCCTACTGTGTAAGCGAAGACACATGTTCAGAGTTGGAGACCATGTTCAGAGCTGCTGACTTGAGTTCAGACGATACATCCATATTTAAATGGGGAAGGTTTGGCTTCCACAGGTATTTATGTTGTTTTCTTGAGCAGTCCATTCAGATTATTAAAATGACCTGTGTGTAGTTTATGCCTCCGAGGTCGGCGGTGGTGTCTGAGGCAGGGATTTTCAAAAGTGTCTAGACTGCCTTCTTTAAACACAAACTCCTGCCTTTAAGCCTGGGATAACAGGGCTAATATTCCCTATTGAAATCAGGGATAGAAAATGCGGACTAAAAGCAGGAGACAGTGAATATGATGATGTTTGAAGGAAAAGACAAGCAAGGCAAGCAGGACTCTAGTATATCATCAGTATATTGCAGCATGAATAGTTCTAGTTGTAATTATCACATTAATCAGTGCAGATATGGTTTTGTTTAACAATATGGCTTCCACCCTCATTATTGGACAGCTTATATAAAATAGCACTTGATCCAGCACATTGTGGTTGAAAGAGTGATCGAGTTGCAGCCACTGACAGGACAGGACCCCAAAAATATTAATTTTATTTACAGTCAATTGTGTACATAATTAAATGCAGACCGTGAGATACTATATTTTACTGCACTTTTAATTCACAATTTTTAGTTTGTCATATTATTAAAATAATGTTTTTGTTCATTGGACGCGCTCTTTGAAAGATAATGTGCCCGAAGTTCACAGGATGAGATGACCAAGCATTCGTCTGTTATACTTTATCCATAAAAATTTCGGTCATGTCTCAGATTAAGATGGTGTAAAAGCCCTTTCTATGGACTTTACATTGACAATATGATTAATGAATTAATGTGCATTTAATATTGCCTTAGAAAGGCATTCCATATTTTCTGAGTGCATTTACAGCCCAAAATATACATTTCAATGTGACATATGGTGGCGATATCAAACTGTCAGACACTGCCCCTTGCTCATGCTGATATTTTGCAAGAAGAATAGGCTTTAGTGTCCCAGGTCAGAATCGCAGGTAACTGAGACACACCTCTTTGTTTTTCAGCATCACTTCAGTGCGTAGTTGCATATGAGGTCTGAATACTAATATACACACTTTCGGTATTAACTTCTAAGTACATGTGCTTGACTCAATTTTGAATTATTACTCTGTTATCATAGGACTTTGTTAATGTCCTACGCATCATTTGGCAAGTTCTGGTTTGGTATGCATGACTTTGCTTCTCTCCTCTTACAAGCTCTGTTGAAACTTTCTATTGGCTTCAGCAGCATACTCTGTACTGCCAAAAATATCCTGAGCTGCTGTCCGCCCCACTCACACTGCTGGCAACTTCTGCAAAAGTAATGATAGATTGAATCATAGTAGTGACTTGTAATTTGTAATTGACTTAACCTTCAAGACGGGCGCCAGTCCCTGACTTGCAGAGGGATGCTCAGCCTTTCATCTAGCAGCACTTGAATTGCAAAGTTGATTGAGGCATGGCTATCTGCAGCTGCAGAAATCTGTCAGTGATGGAGAAAACGAGGAGGTGGGTAGGGGGGGGTGGGGGGGGGTGCGAGCTGCTGAGTACACACCCACTATGAAATACAGCAGCAGTCACTGGCATAAGGTGCAACGCGTCAAACATCGATCACATTGGCATAAATGCTTACCATATCCAGTACACCCCATTGGTCATCGTAAATCTCTCTGAGTGCTGCAAGCTTTGATTGGTTCAGGCCTGGCTCGCACTTCCGAATTGTACCAGAAACATCTGGTACTGTGCTGCATGGTGAACACTTTAAACTGCAGGATTGTCTTTTTCAGCCTTACATACCTGAGTATCTATAATCAATCTCCTAATTCTATGCTGTACCTCTCATACTCTGGTTTATCTATCCTTATACTGCACCATTTATATTCTTCTTCTTCTTCTTCTTCCGGCTTTTCCCTTCAGGGGTCTCCACAGCGAATCATCACTCTCCACCTATCCCTAT
>CM074967.1:14264022-14278613 GCA_037577455.1 Pangasius macronema | reverse complement strand
CTCTTGTAGCTGAATGAACACAAATCCCCACAGCCACGCTCCAACATCTAGTGGAAAGCCTTCACAGAAGAGTGGAGGTCATTATAACAGTAAAAGGCGGACCAACTCCGGCACATATGAGTGTGATGGTCAGGTGTCCACATACTGTACTTTTGGCTGTATAGTGTACCTTTCAAGACCATGCTGATTTTCTGTAATTGTGGTTTCTGAATACAAGTACACATCAGTTTCTGACTCACTGAAATTTCTCTTGTTTGTTGCCTTTTGAGGCATTTTTCTTATCTGTGTGAGCATCTGTTGCTGGAAATGCTGTTATGCAAATTAGTGAAATGGTGGGCAGAGCAGAGAAACTGGTTCACATGTGGTCAATTCCACAAGAATGTTTGGTTTATAAATTATTCCGTCGCACATGCAGGTATTCAACCGTACACACACCAAACCGTACAAAGCGAATACTGAGAACTTTTCTTAAGAACAATATTGGAATGAAATTCAAGTGTGTATTGTAAACATGGTTCCCTGGACTGAAATCCCACCCATGCGAAACAAGCTAATTCACTAGTACTTAAATAACTGACACCTGCCTAATACCACAGACATAATATTGGTTGTTATGGCATATTTCGAAAGTTTTGACTACTGATGGATTAGTAGTCTGAAAGTGAAATGCAATTTATGTCTACCTGTGACAAATGAGCTTGTTTATTTAGCTTTAAGGCAATTAATGCTTGTTAACATTTGTCATATTAGGCCAGGGAACTTCAGTCTTATCTACAAAGGACCAGTGTGGCTGCACATTTTCATTCCAGCGAAATAGGGGTCACGCTTGCAGCCACACTGGCCCTTTACAGAATTTCCACACGTTTAATGTGCATTGAATGGTCTTCAGAAACTAACCTTTGTTTGCATAAAATTAGAGAACCCCTGCGTTAGGCTATTTCAGATGGCAGAAAAACGTCTGCCATCTCAAATATTGCATGTTTTTGTATATTCATAGATGCTGTTTCTTTTTATTTCCTGGCAGTTCCGGATGAGGCTCCTGTTATTCAGTCGGTGAAGCCCTCCACCACTACCTCAGTTCTGGTGCAGTGGCAGGTATGATTGCACTTTTTTTTTTTCCTTCGTCATCCCTTCTAATGAGCTTCAGGAACTATCAAGTGTGCACAGATGCATGTTTATTTGCAGCATTTCAAGCAGACCATTCCAGTCTGAGGAGATGGGCTGGCTTGGTGGAGATAATGGTTCGTTAAATCCACGCACTACAGCCATTATCTGTTTAATTATCTGGTTTTCATTGACGAACAGTCCTCTTCAGCAGGACGTGCCGAGGGGCTTGTCATGGCTCGCTTGGTATTCGTCGCACAGCTTTGCATATCACAGCCACATGAAGTATTGATAACACATTTTCACGAGGACTCAGGCAGGACCGGGATAATTAATACCCACGCACACTCCAAAGGGATATTAATTAGCAGCCGAAACCTTTCACTGCTGACTTATGAGGGCAGACTGGTCTGTCTGACTGGCTGCTGCATCGGGGGCGTCGCCCGCTTGATTACTTTCAACGCAGAGCTTTTGTTAATGAGTCACCAGCCCGGAAATAAAATTCCTGCCATCTGCTTCACGGAGTGGCTGCCGCACAGACAGCACGCAGCAGAAACCCTCCCTACTGCCTGTCTGTCTTCTTTTTCCTCCTCCCACGGACCAGGTCTTTAATAGGGTGCACAAGGTCAGCGAGGAGAATGTGACCTTTAATTTAATCTGCACTGTTGCAGCCACCAAAGGAGGAGAGCGTGAACGGAGTGCTGGTGGGCTTCCGGCTGTATTACCGCGAACTTCAGTATGACAGCACGCCGCAGGAGGCCAAGAAGACCATCAACAGCACTTCTGCACGGGCAGACCTGACAGGTAGGAGCCAGACATCTAATGTGCTACATGCACACGCTGACCTCTGAGGCTGAAACAAGTTTCAAAAACAAGTTCTTAATATCAGGAAACATTGAGAGTATAAGATTCTATCTGACAGTTCTGTGATTTTAAGATATTATTGTCTTAAGACATGCTTTGACCCTCAAGATCACAAAAGTTACAATATTTCCACTTTTGGTGTAAAACTTTTCACATACAGTATTTAATGATACTTAAATTATCACAGGGCCGCACTGTGGTGCAGGGTGTATTGTGGCTGTCTCACAGCTCCAGGATCTTTGGTTTGATCCTGTTCTGGTTTGGTCCTGATTTAATGTCTGTGTTTTTAATGTTCTCCCACTAATGTCCATATTGGTTTTCTCCGGGTTCTTCAGTTTCTTCCCACCTCCTAAAAACATGCTGATCAGTGGATTGGCTACACTAAATTGCCCCTAGGGGTGTGTGTGTGTGTGTGTGTGTGTGTGTGTGTGTGTGTGTGTGTGTGTGTGTGTGTGTGTGTGTGTGTGTGTGTACCTCACACCCTGTGCTCTCCAGTGATCCACCACGACCCAGACAAAATGATTAATACTGGTTGAGTTGAATTAATGAATGAGTTAATTAATGAATATTTATGACTTTAACTTATAACTAAAATATAATAGAATGGATCTAATAACTTTCAAGTTATATTATGCTAATAAAAGATAAAAGTAAGTGGTGCATTTTATGTTACATTGTTTAATCTGTTAAAGCATTACATTGTTGAAGGACAGATCATTTAAGCCATACAGAGATTAGAAATGTTTTAATACACTGAAGCCTGTGGTCAAAAGGTAGTAAAATTAATTGAACATTTTCCTTACCCATGTTCCTGAAGCCCGGAGAGTCATTTTCTCAGCGTAAATGAACTCATTTGGTCTCTGGGCCACGTGAGAGGCAGAATCATGAGTACGAGTTCAAAGCTGTTGGCACTGAGCGTGCCATCACACTCCTCACTGTACGTTCAATACAGCATTTAAATCTCCATTGCCAAATTGGACTCAGCAGTGTTGACAGCATTTAAATGCAGTCAAGTCTGGAGCAGCCAAGCACGAACGAGCATTTAACATGCTTCTCTCCTTTTCACCAGTTAGAGGATAAGCGAAGTGTATTCTGTTTTTTTTTTCCACTATTCTCATCTTTCTTTACTTTTTCTTTACTGTCTCTCTCTTGTCTTGTCATCTTCCTGCTCCTTTTCTCTCCCCAGTAAGTGAAGCTAACTCTCTGCATCGTTCAGGCTCTCATGCAATGATCCATGAGCAAATTTCCACACCTCTGCCTTGTTTGCTCGATCTTAACAGCTCATGTTCAGAAGTCAGTAGGTACTGCAAAAAAAATCAGATAAGGCCTTTTGTGACTTTCAGGAGCATTCTACTTAAAGAGGTTTTGAAGTGATGTAATGTAGGTGTGTTTCAGAATCATGATATGGGGGTGATACACAAATTTTCATTAATTCATTCATTCATTCGCAGTGGATTGTGAGCTTTTACCAGGAACACTGGGCATGAGGTGGGAATACATCCTAAATAGACACCACACACACACACACACACACACACACACACACACACACACATATTCACATCTAGGTGCAGTTTGGAGTAGATGTTTTTGAAGGAAGCCAGAGAAAGGAGGAAGGAGGAAATCCACACGGACATGTGGAGAACATGCAAAGCTTCACACAGATTGTAACTGAGCTCCAGATCGTACTGCAGACCCTGGAGCTGTAAGGGAGCAACACTACCCACTGCACCAACATGCCGCCCAAACAGGAAGCGCAGCCCTAAATTTAACCATCATCTTTAAAAATTTAAATCCCAGCCATAGAAGCAATATGTTCTAGACGTCTTATTAGTGGTTTAGTTCAACCAAGTTGATGCGGCGCTCTGTATTGACTACTGAATCATTAATCATTCAGTCTCTTTGGTTTTGCCTTTGGGGTTTGCTTCATGTCTGTGTAGATGTAAGTGTTGTGGGATTTCATCGATCCTGTGAAGAAATCTGATGGGGAAACTCGGGTCAAACAGCAAAAATTGCAGCCATGATGAAATAACTCTTTGATTTATATTTCCATCTTGTCTGATCTTTTAGTACTATATTCCTCATTTATTTTTGTTTCATTCTCTCAACCTGTCAAGCCAAAAGTACTGTGAAGACTGTGAGCAATCCTTCACTGACGGAATTCGAACTAACCCGTAAGTTTTATTCACTCTTCTGCCTGAATTAGGTCATGTCCTTTTAACATCCACATGACGTATTCCTACTCATTCTGACAAAAAGCCAAGTCGATGATACTCTCTGCATCCAGAGGCCAAGGCAAATCCTCATCTTTACTTACAAGGAACTGTCTAGTTTCTATATATAAAGAGATCCTAGATATAAACCTGCTAAAGATCCTGAAAATAATATTTGTTTGGGAATGAAAAAATTCACACTGAGTGGCCTTAAGTTGCCTTATAGCATCATCATAATTACAGCATCAACATCATTTTTCCTATTTAAATAAAATTCAAAGTATTGGAAGAGTACCGTATTGCCTTTTCCCGGATAACACCTATAACATGAAACTTATCCGAGGACCATTTTGTCTTTTTTCCCCATACCATGTTTCACAGAACTGCAGAAATACCAACGCTACGAAATCGTGATGACGGCCTACAACATCATTGGCGAGAGTCCTGCCAGCACTCCAGTGGAGGTGTTTGTAGGAGAAGCAGGTAATCATCAGCTTTCTCTGTTCTGTGTATAGCCTGTGAAGACAAATCTCACTTCTTAACATTTAATTAATACGAGCCGTGTTGTCTTTAGCAGTCAGCGCTCTGCACATGAAAGCATGACAACAAAGAAGACCAAACAACCTTCAAATGAGACAAAACAAGGTTTAGTCTGTGCTAAACGGATATCTTGTTTATGTCAAAAGGCAGATAACAACAAAATGTTTTGGGGCCAGCAGTTCTGCAGATAAAGTACCATGGGTACGAGTCAAACAGTGAAGATGAGAATTATAAATAAACGTAGAACTATGAGTCAGTCAGTCAGTGAGTACTTGCAAATGCATTTCATAGCTCGCTCTCAACAAGACTGATGACTAGAACACACTAGAGGGGAACTGATACACACAAGACATGATGTGTTTTTCATCTAAGAACAAAGAGGCAGTCTGGAGAACAGGTTCACTTATCGATATCGTGGTTGTTCGGGGTAGATAAATGTAAAGAAAGAAAAAAAAAAGTTTAAAATAAGGAATCATTCATTCACGTTCATTCCCGGCTGTGAGTCAATTTGCGTAAATCATCTTTCTAAAAGAGCAAGTTGTTCAGGAATGGTCCATCTGTAAGTTCTCCTGCTGGTAAGTCTCCTCAGTGAAAACCTTCTTCAGGGGGGCTTTAGGAGGCTAAATAACAGCCAGGTTCAGAGAACTACGTTGTGGGATGCTGAAATTCACAGCTTGCGGAATGGCCTGCAGATGGGTTTGTGCAGCGAGTTAAAAAGGGTGCTGGCTAGAGGCTGCTTGTTCACTACCCACTTTTCTTTGACATTACATTGCATACCTGCAGGCTTGACCTTGCTCAAATAAGTATTTTTCCAAGCAGAACAAGACTGCCTGGTTGACAGTTTCAGCATATTGTATTGTTTCTTCACTAACTTGGACATGTACACACGTAGACATATACATACACTCGCACACACATAGACTACCTCTACCTCTACCTTTTTAAAAGAGACTTTCATGCTAATGTTCTCACTGTTGAGCAGTTCTTCATCTATGCATAAAATATTATCCTTTTCCATCGCTCTGGCATTTCAACCAAAAGGAATGAAGTGGTGGATCTGAGTGCTCTTCAAATTCAACACAAGTCGCCTCGTTGCTGAAAACAGCCGATGTTCAGTGCAATTATTCTCAGAGCAATATTCCATTTGCCTGGCAAACAGCTGAACCCGAGCAGCTTTCCGTATCTAATGAGCTGCCAAACAGCAGGACAGGACACGACGACGTCAGAACCCCACCATGAGAAACCAGACTCTAATTGCTGCACTGCATTATGGGTTAGGATTTACAAAAAGTCACTGGTCAGTGCCGACTCGGGCAGATCATCGTCTGTATGATCAATTCAAAGCCTCTGATAAAAGCCTTTAGTTGAAAAAAAATCGTTCTCTGTCTGATAGTAAGATGCATTAGTGCCTCAGTTGGCTGACTCGCCCACGAATATTGAATGCCGCTAAATTTCTACAAATACAGGGTGTCAGCTTGGTTTTTAATTTAATCCTGAATAGCATAGTAGGCAAAAACATGCTCTTGTAAACTTGGAGTTGTTGAGGGCATTTTCAGGCATGCATCATCACGGTCCTTACACCTGATCAGAATGTGTAAAATGGTGGCGATGGGAAGATGTTGTTTTTGAGAGCAGCGGCAGCGGTTTTGGCGTTTCCTTTCCTGCACGTCTTCCGGCTGCTTATGGCCGCTTCTCGTAAGAGGCTTAATGAAGCAGTAAATATGAATCTGTCATAAGAAACTCAAACAGCTGGTGGAGCTGCACGGGGTTATCTGCATCAGGTTATTAACAGCATCATTAGAGGGGGTCAGGCAGGGAGATTACTCCCAGCAGCAGGAAGGGGGACGGCCAAACAAACAGACAAATCTCCTAATGATTAACTTTTGGCACCACTCGAGGGGGAACAGGGGGGGTGAGGAATATAAAGGTGGGGGTGCTGTGTGTATATGTGTATCTGCAAACATGCATGGAGTGTGGAAGTTCAAGGCCAGGAGAACTCGGTGGCTCGGTGGCACAGGAGAATGCATTGCCTGTATTGTATTGTTTTAACAGCAGGATGCACTTTTCGTATGGTTCATATGGAAATGTGGGCATGTCAGTGAATCTACATACTGAAATGAAAGCAGTGTTGAGTGGACGTGGCTTGACATCCTTACATGGCAGTCTCTGAGTCAAAACAACATAGATGTTCATAATTTTCCCTGCTGAAATGAGACAGAAGGATTTTTAAGTCATATTCATGTACAGAAATCTTCTGTGTTAATGGCGGCCAGATTTCTAAAATGCACTAATCTGAGAATATTGCTGCATTTGACTAGAGGTTGTAAGACCTCCGACCAGGAAAAACCAAAGAAAACGTCCATTCAACTCAAAATTTCTACTTGGGACGCTCTCCTCAATTCTGTGTTCCTCCGATTGACATCAAAACAACATGGCTGCTCACAGCATCAGCAGTAAAAAAAAATAATAATAGCACTTCTTTAACTTGAAGTTCTGTTTTGCAAGTTCTGCTGTATATACAAGTATTTACTTTATATGAATCAACACACAGAGATATTCATTTGTTATATTGACTTGACTTGACTTGAACATTGACTATACAGTCCACTGTTGTGAGGAGATAAATACAGTATACATCACTCATCACAGTTAGCTAGCTAGCTTATTGCTAACAAAAGACCAACAATGGAGGTGTCCATTTTTGTTTCCAACTTTGTACCTGAAATGCACAGAGGTTGAAAATGACGTTATTCCGAGCTTCCCACTTCCGAAGCAAGTCGAATGCAGTTTATATCTCAAAAGACCTCTTTGAACGCAATCCTAAAACTTTAGCTGAATCTGAAATGGTTTGGTACTCCTCTTATAGTACACTGTACTGTATCTGACATAAGTAATGGCTTTAACACCCTTTATAGTGCACTATGTAGATAAAATACGGAGCTTTTTCTAATTTTACTCCGAAGTTTCGTTCCCCCTCACTGATTATTTTACCCTCATTTCCATACATAATCAGGGTACAATAAATTGAAGGAAACATGCTGACATGCTTAAGCTTTCTCTGGTATTAAAGGCTTGACTGATTCAATATTTCTCTAGTTTGATATGCTCAGCAGTCAGTGTGGAATGCAGCTTGGTCTGTCACTGTGATCTGTGTTGTTCGAGTGCTTCTTCGTTCTCGCACCCCTCAGCCCATCTGGAGAAGAAACTGAAATGAGTTATGTTAGGGTGCTGCTGAGTTGTTATTAGCATTCAGCTTGTGTAAGTAAATATGTGTCGGTATATATGCTGGTGCTGGGACTTTGTTTTGAACCAGCATTGTTGTGGGTGGTGATTGTGGGCAGTGTGTTTATACTAATGCCTCTCATGTTCTCTCAGCTCCCTCTGTAGCCCCTCAGAATATCCAGGTCAACACGGTGTCATCCACCCAGCTGGAGGTGCAGTGGGAGCCGCCCCCTGTCGAGACACAGAACGGCATCATCCAGGGCTATAAGGTCATAACCTGTCCTCCTCGTTCTCTTCGTTTTGTAAACTTTGTTTTTTCATTTTTCATTCTCTCTTTCATTCCCATCTCTATCTCTCTGGGGATGAGAAATAACTAGAACAAATGCTTCCAGTGTTTGCTTTTATAATGCGTTGTAATAGATAATCATGTTCGACAGTGTGTTTGAAAGATTGGGTTAGTTGGGTCATGAAATAATTATGACTGGTCAGGGGTTAAGCAGATCCTTTCTGAAAAATGCATGATACCGAGACAGGCGCTGTAAGGGAAACCACGCATGAATACAGCACAATTTTTTTTTCCAGTTTCTTGAAGCTTTTTTTATTGAATATGTGCATTCTGTACTATCTGGCATCTTTTAGGAAGCAGTGATGAACCGGGGCTTGGAATTGGATGTTTAGAATGCAGCAAGGACAGCTTTTCAATTGAAGCCCTCACATTTACTTGTGTTACTATTTTTTTTCCCCCACTCCCATTACTTTGCCTTCAGATTCACTACTGGGAGATGGACAACCAGAATGAGACGGAAAAGGTGAAGATCCTCTTTCTGCCTGAGACAAGTGTGCGGCTGAAAAACCTGACCAGCTACACATACTACATGGTCAAACTGTCAGCGTTTAACGCAGCAGGAGATGGTCCACTCAGTGAGCCCAGGAGGGGGCGCACTCTTCAGTCAGGTCAGGCTCTGCCTCACTTCACGTCACTTTATTCTCTCGTACCTGCTCTAGCTTCAGCCAGGCATCATTCCCCGAATGGGTTAAATCATAGAACAAGCTATGTTCAGCAGTCAAACCAAGAATATCAGACTGGTTTTATTCCTCCAGAGTAACATTTTGCACATTAAGTCATGTGCTCTGTGACTACTGTCGCTCTGAATCGTGCACTAGCAGAGAAGCGTTTGACCTGAGGCTCTCACTCATTGCAATGGCAGCAAGCTACACTCTACCCATGACTCATCTACAAGAAAACAGTACAGAATTTATTCAACTGGTCTGGATGTGACCTCATTAGCACAAGCCATGGAAACACGGGCTCTTGTACTGTCGTTGACATTTCCCAAAGCAACAGGGAGCACATGCTGAACAGAGAACACAGAGGCGACAAATGTTGTGAATTAATTGTACAGAGAGTAAAAACCTGCGGTCGCCTTTATTGCTTTTCTTAACATGGTGTATCTGCTTGGGCTCATTTTCATTATTATTCAGCACGCACCAAAGTTTTGCTTTTTCTCTCTTTCTTGTTGTCTCTTAGCCCCCAGTGCTCCTAGCTTTATTACTTTCTCTGAAATCACCAGCACTACTCTGAATGTGTCATGGGGATTTCCTGTGTCGGCGAACGGAGTAGTGGAGGGCTACAGGGTGGTGTACGAGCCCACCGCCCCTATTCACGGTACGCATTAAATGGTATTCCATAAGAACCAATATAGCAGTATACACTCATTTTTTACAATATAAAGTCGTCATTAATTTAGCTGCTTTTATCTGTATTATTCACAGTACAGTACGCTTATGCCAATAAACTGCACAGATGCCAGAAGTTGTGTACACCTTTGAATTACTGATCAAGTGCCAAGAAGCCCTCAGGGGACTCAGACTTAAGTTTTCCCACATAAATTATCATTGGCTCATAAGCAGCATCTTGCTGAAACTCATTTCAAAGCCACTGTTCCAGTTCTGTCATTTGATGTTTTCCTTCACTTTATCCTGGAGCTGAAAATTATGTTAATTGTCTTTAGTGTCAACATTCACAGAAATATTTCATTTTGATCATTAAATAATAATAAAAATCATGTATGTGTGTGTGTGTGTGTGTGTGTAGGCATCAGTAAAGTGGTGACAGTGGACATTCGGGGCAGCTGGCAGCGCTGGTTAAAGGTGCGAGACCTGACAAAGGGGATGACCTACTGCTTTCGTGTGCAGGCCAAAACCATCAGCTACGGCCCCGAGGCCGAGGCCAACATCACAGCGGGACCCGTGCAAGGTGTGTGAGCCACAAGCAGACAACAAATCACCCAGTGTCAGGCTGCTTATGCTGCTTAACACGCCACACAATGCATACAGTAACATAGCTACAGCAGGGCTGAAAGAAATGCTTAATTGAGCATGAATCAATAGGTAACAGCAATCTGGGCTCACAGGTCAGACAGCATTTCAGGCTTCATTTCATGGTCTGGTTGCCATTGGCCATACAACAATCGCGTGTAGTCTGCTGTGACTGCTGTCAAATACATTTGAAAGGAACCTCTATTTAGGTTTAACAGTGTATCGACATGCTAAAGCAAAAAGGAGGTTGCGTGTTGACAACAGAGCTGTGTATGGTGATACTGCGGATTAGCATTTTCATTAAACATGTCATTTATCTGCTGCTGAAATTTTAACATATACTTTTTTGGTCATTCAGAGATGTGTCCTTTTTTATGCAGGATCTCCAGGATCCCCCCTCAGAACATCAGTCACTAAGTCTGGCTCTGGCCTGACCATCCACTGGATACCGGGAGACACAGGAGCTGGCCAAGTGACAGGCTATGTCATCGAGGCACGCCCTTCAGGTGCGCAACCGATAGGCAAATACAGCATGCAGGAGATTATAGGCTCAGTCTCTATAAACTCTTTTACATATCTGATGTAAATGAATACAGTGACGTACAGAACATACAGAATAAGCAACTGAGCTCTTATTAGGTTTTCATCACGAAGCATGTATTCTTATCTTTTCTCATCCTGTATTACAATTGTACCAAACATACCCATAGCACCAAGGAATGAGCAGACAAGACCTGTAACAAACGCCGGAGAGATCGGCTGACGTTTCTTTGTCTGTGACTGTGTCTTTATCCTGCAGATGAGGGATTGTGGGACACCTTTGTTAGGTATCTGCCCCCCTCCAGCACCTCACACACTGTGAGTCTGGAGCGACTGCGTCATGGAGTCAGCTACCAGTTCAGAGTGCTGGCCATCAACAAGTACGGCTACGGCGAGCCAAGTGCGCCCTCTGCTGCCATGTCGGGTAAATACTCCTTTCTCAGTCAGGGGCTGCTCATTGAGTGAGGCTCAGTCAACAGGCTTTTCATTGTATTTTTTATTTTGCATGTGTGCTAACATACCTGCACAGAAAAGAGCTGCATCTGAAGCAAACGACGCACATTTAATTTAGCCCTACATGTTAAATTATGTGTAATTTGCAGCAAAAATTCCCAAAATGTGCCATAAAGTGACGACATGTTTATAAAGTGCAGCCAGAAAGTTTTTCCATTATTCCCATTTGCAGGTTAATAATTCGGATTTGGCAAAGTCTGATCATTTGTCCATGGAAACATACTCATTGCTGTTTACGGTTTCTTAATTTATAAACTTAAATTCATTCAAGGATTTCAGAAAGAAGTCATGTGTGTGCAAAGTGCAGAGGGATGGAACAGTGTGCCATTTGGTGCCCTGCAACTAGTTCAGGTTCAGGTTCAGGTTCAGGTTAATGTTTAAACTTATTTAATAATTTAGATGTTTGTTTTGATTCTGACTGTATAATGCTTTTGTTGTGCATTCACTTGAACTGTACACTGGACTAACTAACTCCTTATCAGCACTGATAAAGCCACAGTTAGGTTTTTTTATACTCCATATAGAGCACAGGTTTGCATGTGTAAACATAAAAAAAATAATATTGTTTTTGCTCAGTTATCACATGCCTAATGCCTAATCAGATGGCTTAGAAATGTCCATGGACATGCTGAAATGTTTATTTTTTATTCACACATTTTGTTGTTTGTTTTTTTTTTGACCATTGAGAAATTGCAGAAATATACAGTATTAAGGGCAGATCTACTTAAAGTACATCAGATTCCCGGCCAGCGCACTACCTTTATGTGGCTCACGTGGATGTGCGCTGCCTCTGGGTTGAGAGGTTGATGGTTTGTACCCCAGCCTGGACTCCAGGATATGAATCAGTGATGCTGATGGTTTGGGGGCAGTCGTGGCCTAATGGTCAGAGGGTCGGGCTCGCAACCCAAAGGTGAACCTGAAGGTGGTGGGTTCGAGTCTCGGGTCCGGCAGGGATTGTAGGTGGGGGGAGTGAATGACNGGGAGTGAATGACCAGCGCTCTCTGCCACCCTCAATACCACGACTGAGGTGAGACCCTTGAGCAACTGCTCCCCGGGTGCCACAGCTAAAAAGGCTTCCCACTGCTCCGAGTGTGTGTTCACTACTGTGTGTGTGCACTTGGGTGAGTTAAATGCAGAGCACAAATTCCGAATATGGCTCACCATACTTGGCTACACTTCACTTGGCTTGCTTTGGCATTGGTGAAGGCTGTGTATCAAAGTACTTACAAGGATTCATCTTGAGTTGAGTCACCTAGACCATGTGACCCTAATGGCTGGGTTTGGCACTTGATGTGAGCCTCAAACCCATGACCTTGAGATAAGAGTCTCGTGCGCTACCAACTGAGCTAGCCAGTAAGAGGCAGTAATCAAACTGACATCACTCAAAGTGTTGATACTGCTCCCTGTTGAATATGATAATCACTTAAGTGCTGTCACACTTCTTTACTGAGAATGAGAATGACTCAACACCCTGACATTGTTCACCGCTAATCATACGAACAGCACAAGTTCTGGTTAGTCTGATAATGCTCATTACTGAGGATGAAAAGTACTCAAACTAACCAAAGAGGACTTGGGCTGCTCTAAAGCAACAATGAGTCTGTCAGATCTGGTGAAGACGACACAATGAGCTTCATGTCGCCTCTTCACAAGTGTCTGCTATTGATACTCCTCTTAGTGCTGCCCAGGAGGTAGCTATAATGCATGTCAAATGGTATTTAACCTGTTTTCAAGTATGCTTCCCCAATCTCTTCTTTTACCCAAATGGGCAAACTTGTTTAAGACAGCAGAGCCCTTGATGATGCTCCCCAAAGCACACAAACAGCTGGTCAGATGGCGGTCACTTTCACATGCAGTAGTTCTTCAGAATCCTCAGTGGACACTGGTCTGACCTGGCCACATCCTCATATCCAAGAGCAGACAGGTTGATACACTATCTGGACAAAAGTATGTGGACAACTGACCATCACACCAAACTGTTGCCACAAAGTTTGAATCACACAATCGTATAGGATGTCTTTGCAACTGTATTAATCATTTAACTGAACAGACTTAATTAACTACAAAACTTTAACATTAGTGACGACAAACTCGTAAAGGTAGCCTACTTACTCAAAATGTTTTTCCTAGCTGCCACTCGCATATATTGTCACGTCAGCTAAACATACATGGAGAATGCTAACTGATGAATTCTGTCTATTATATCTGTGAAGTACCTCACATGGTTTGTTTCACTCTGCATTAATAAAACACAAAAGAATTCTGCACTTCCCACCCAGTAACAGCATGATGAGTTGTAGTTTTGTGCACTTCAACCCACGGAGGTCAGTGGTATTACTGGGAACTGTTCTGAACTGCACTAGGTCACTCACAGTAAATCCATAATTTAATCAACCATTGAAAAAAAATAAATAAAAAATACCGCTGGATAAAACTTTCACACGAGGTCATTAATTCAACAGCAGCAGTGAAGTTTCAGTGGCATTCACAATGTGACTCATGCAATATAATGATACTCAGGGACACTTGTCAGCATTTTGGTGAACATTTGTTTCATAAAGAGTGTCTTTTCAAGTCTCTATTTTAAAATGTCCATTTATTTTCCTTGACTGTTGTTGAAAATCACCTAGGGAAATGCAGTGCAACCATTTAACAACAGAAGTGACTTATCATATTAATTGCTCGTCAAGCAAGTAAAGCAAGATGGTTATTTTTGTCAGGAATTCATTATACACTCCATGTATAATGGTCAGTTTATCAGATTCAGTTTTCTTATAGGTGCACTTTTGTAGATACACAATTACTCATTGTAGTCCTTCTGTTGGTATGCACAATTATTTGGCAGCCGTCTACCCCATCGATCAAGGGAAAGGGACCACCAGAGGAGCACTAGAGGTAGTGGACTAATGGTAGTGGCATGGTAGAGTATGTGGCGCTGATATGAGTCGTGTCAGGTGAAACAGTGTTAATGTGACAGCTGGATTGAAAACAGTGCACCCACACTGATACTGACGAAGGGTCGAGGATGACTAAAATAAATAAGGCATGGAAAAAGTGAGCTATAGTTTCTAACTATAACATCATAAAATGGCCAAAGAATGTACAGTATATACTGTCAAAAACCAATACACACGTACACATGCTACAGTCATGTCAGTTTCACTGATGTGCTGAGAATAGTCCATCACCCAAATAATATTTGACCATCAGTTGTTCTGTGGTGATGTTGTGGGGATGTGAAGGAGAATGTTGGACATGGAGCTGCCAGGCAGGAGG
>CM074967.1:14229698-14255377 GCA_037577455.1 Pangasius macronema | reverse complement strand
AGGATGCAGAAGATAGGGATAGGTGGAGAGTGATGATTCGCTGTGGCCACCCCTGAAGGGAAAAGCCGAAAGAAGAGATCAAAAGATGAATATGAGACAATAGATCAGAATTTCAGCTTTTATTTCCTGATATTTACATCTATCTATCTAGCTTGCATGGCTTCTTCTGCAATGGACTCAGATTAGAAATAACTACTACATTGAGTACTACCATCGTCGTCTTACTCAAGTCTTCAGATGTCTTTGTAAGACATACGCAATTTACAGAGAAATGCACCAATCTTATTGGGAGAAACTTCATCGTACAGCAAGACAATGACAAATCACACTAAACAAAGGACTTCATCAGGGGGGAAAAAGTGGAAGGTTTTAGACTGGCCAAGTTAATCACCAGACCTTAACCCAATTGACCAGCATTTGACTTCCTGAAGAGCAGACTGAAGGGGGAACCACCCCTTCCCCCAAACAAACACCTGAAAGAAGCTGTGCTACAAGCCTGGAAAAGCAACACAAAAGAAGGCAACAAGAGTTTGGTGATGTCACTGGGTCGCTGGATTGATGCAGTCACTGCAAGCAAAGCATATGCAACCAAATAGTAAACGTTATTCACTTTTAAGTCTATCTGTTCCAATACTTTTGCTTTTCACCTAAAAAATGTACACCTCCTAGATGTAAATATGAGGAACTGAAAGCTGAAATTCAGATCTATCATTTCATATTCATCTTTTGATCTCAAATGTCAAATCCCAGAAAAACAAAAGAATTGGTCTTGCCGTTCCAATACTTTTGGAGGAGACCGTATGACACCTCCAGTTTGGGAAAGGTTTTAATTTTGATGTGTTTAATTGCTGTTTAGCCTGCAGAAAAAACCCTGTGTTGCTCAAATAGGAAATCAGAAATACCAAAGAAATTGGATTTTAGCTGCTTGTTTAAACCTTGTCTAAGTGCCTCAAATCTAATTTGAAATGATTGGTGTTTTGCGTTCAAACAAATTCCAAGTAATCAGAATGTGTAATATTTAGCATCAAAATTGGATCTGGGCTAAATCTGNAAATCTGTAATGCCTTAAAGACCATTTTGTTTTGCAGCCATCTTTCCCTTTATTGTTTCGATTTTATCCAAACTGGGGATGACCCTGTTTTCCAAATCAGCTATGGACTTTTTCTACAGTGCACTGAAAAAGATCAAAGACCAGCACCACACGAATGAAAAGGTGTGTGTGAACTAAATATACACTCTGTAATGTCTATTAACAATCCCGTTGTCTGTAATATGTTGCAAAGATACATAAACAGAAGTTGTGTTCCTTCCTTTCCTTTTAGAGGCGAGTGGACTTCCTGCAGCTCATGATCCAAAGCCAAATATCTGATGAGCAAGCTGAGAAAGACGATGATCAACCAAGCAAAGGTAAGAGTTGCAACAATGAAACATACAGGAAACTTCCAGGAAAACAGAGCATCATCTAAAAGACTTGGCCTTGGTTGTCTTTTACAGGCTTGACCGATCACGAGATTCTTTCCCAGTCCTTCATTTTCATCCTGGCAGGCTATGAGACCACCAGCACCACCCTCACTTTTCTCCTGTATAATCTCACAGTTAACCCTGACTGCATGAGCAAACTGGTGGAGGAGATTGATAAAACCTTTCCTCTTGATGTAAGTATAAATATATATATTATTATCTTATGCCTACTATAACAGGCAGCACAGTGGCACAGCAGCTCACAGCTCCAGGGCCCCCGGTTCAAACTCACTATCTCTGTGGAGTTTCGCATGTTTGTGTGGGTTTCCTTTGGGTTTTAGGGTTTCGAGAGTGGTAGGTTATTGTACGATCATCCACCTAACCGAAGTCATTTAACGGAGTTCCACACTTACTCACACACTTAGTGTGTGTGCATGGTTCCCTCGTGCCCATTGTTCCTGAGTTAAGGTCTGGATCCTGACCAAGATAAAGAGGCTACTGAAGGTTACAAAAGAATGAATGAAGACTGTAACCAAACATCTTGGACACAGCTGCGAGTCCTGGTGGTTCTCTTTATCAGAGAGAAACCTTTAGCTTCTTTTTACAATCCTCATCTTTGTGTTTAGTGTTTATTATTTTAGAGTCTTATTACTGAGTTTACATAGAGGTTTTTAGGCTCCAGTGACCTACGATGCGCTGATGAAGTTTGATTACCTGGAAATGGCCATTAATGAGTCAATGCGTCTCCTCCCTACTGCTCCTCGTCTGGAGAGGATGTGCAAGAAGACTATAGAGCTCAATGGAATCACCATTCCCAAAAACACTCTGGTCGCAATTCCTACATACGTTATGTACAGGGATCCACAGCTCTGGGAGTCTCCTGAAGAGTTCAGACCTGAGAGGTAGCATGGCTCCTCCATCATACTAAATTTCTAATGTCCCATAAAATGGGAGCTGGCAAGTTGTTTTCTAGTTTTATTGTGTAGCTTTAAGCATATATATTCAAGCATGTGACATCTGAATAGCGTAACAATGTGATGTCTCTGATTTCTTGAAAGGTTTAGTCGAAAGAATGACATCAACCCCTACACGTTTATGCCGTTTGGTCTTGGGCCTCGTAACTGTGTGGGAATGAGGTTTGCTCTGATGATCATGAAACTGGTGATAGTGAAGCTGCTGCAGAACTTCAGTGTGGAGACGTGCAAAGAGACGCAGGTCTGTCATTAATGCTCTGTTGTCATTAAATGATGTCGTGCATCTTAAGCCACGTACAAGCTAAACACCGATACTTGATCGATGACTTCGTTCTTCTCCTTCTTTCCAGATTCCCATTCAACTCGATGCTCTCTTTCAACCAAAAGTTCCTGTGAATCTGAAGTTCATTCCAAGAACGCACAAAGAGGAGTAGTTCAGCATGATTTCGTTGTGGCTGTGATTGTTTTATTTCACAGTGTGCACTATATGTTTGCAAACACAATGCACTAATAACCATCTTTTCAATTTAGTGGGACTTTAAGTTTTACTTTGAATCTACTCTATGGCTATATTGTGATCGTTAAATACACCAAATTAACACATTTTTATTTCACTTTTATTTTCAATTCACTTAAGGAAGAATATTTGCATGATTGGTACAAGTATCAATCCATAGAGAGAACACTTGCCTAAATGGATTAAAAATGCCTTAAAATGTATGTCTAGATATTTTAAAGTGCATATGTCTGGACTGCAGTAATCTTGCCATGGTCTCCAAATAGCTTATACAGGATATCACTCCTATTATAACTTAACTGTTAAGATTTGATGATACTATCATTTGTTGTGCCTCCATCCATACACAACAGTTGTGTATGTTATAGTTTGTCTACATTTGTCTACATCTGAAGTACTGAACGTTCCGGCAGAAATTTTTATAAATGTTATAATGCCTATTTGGATCAATTTTTAATACTATTTTTTTTTTACCATATTATTCAGAGGTGACTTCATTTTTAATCTTTAGTTAAATATACACACAAAGGTTAAGACTTCTGAATTGCAGCTGATAGTGTGGCTTAAAATGTTAAATTTGATTTTTATTAGTGCCAATTTAAAAATAAAAAAAAGAGAGAAAAAGAAAACCTCTACTACTTATGATTTAATAGGGTTATTAAGGCCTGCAAGTTAAGAGAAGTACAGCTTTTATTTTGCTTATTTGCATAAAGCTTATTACATTATGGGCTGTAATGGAGTTGCAGCAATTACATTTTATAGTATTTCAGCAAGGCTGCAGTCAGCCAGGCCACTGCATTTCACACTGCCCGTGACCTGTATCTCTGGCAAAATAGCATTGTGTGTTTACATCAAATTATTGTGTATAAACTAATGCTGTCAAAAGTAATACTTTCACTTCTGCTAATTCTTTAAAGAGCTTATTTGTTTATTAACACATTTTACACAAAGCCTGTTTTATGAACCATGCCAGCCAGCCAATTTAGGATCTATAAATAATTCTTTAAAATATTTCTAGGAAATATGAAAGATGATATACAGTATACTTGCAGCACTAGTAGGGTGTTGCAGCTGTCCTGCTGATTCATGAGCAGGATTAAAAATTATTGCTTGTTTTTCTGTGCCTGGCTCTGTAATGGATTATGGTTGTGACTGTGATTTTAGCAGTGGGATATGTAAAGGGAGCGCCGTGTGTGATATAAACCATATATCCTCAAGGCGCCTGTAAAAATTTTGCATCTTTTTATAAAAAAAAAAGGGAAGCGCCTTGCAGTTTACAGTCGCTCTTTGTTTGAATACCCAGAACTGTTCAGAGCAACCTGAGGCAAACAATATAGTGATTTAGCTGACTTTTTTGTTCATCCTTTAAAATGTGGTGTATGCGGTGAAGAATATGACATCATCAAGTCCGTATACTTAAACAGTAAATGTGAAAAACAAAATTGACAATAAAATAGCATGAGACAGGGCTGCAATTTAAGTCCAACCCTGGTCAGTATTTTGGTGTTAATGGTGTTACTGGAAAAATCTACAGTTCCTGGACAACCAGGGTCTGATGTCATTCCCTGAACAGGGGTTACAGCAGCACCTGGATCTCCTGGAGCAATACTATCAGCCTGATGGAAAATCTAGACAAGACCAACATTTTCATCTTCCAAAAGGAAGCTAGAGCTCAGGAAAGCAGACACCTGTTTACCGTAAGAAACAATGCCCTACTGTAGAGCATTAATTGCACTACGATTATATAGGAATGAAAATCAGTACCTCAAGGATCTGGGATTTAATGCACTAAGATTTTAGGCAATCAAGAAAAAAACCATCATATTCAGGATTATACTAGATGGGACAAGGAAAACACAGAGCATGTGCATGCAGAATAGTTAGAAATGTACTAAATTTTCAAAAGCAAATGCCAACAAATGCACCAAGTTCAGAACTAGGCTGATTTCCACTGATTATACACTGTATGGCCAAAAGTATGGGGACACCTGACCATCACACCCACAGTGTGGGTTCTTCCCCAAACTGTTGCCACAAAATTGAAAGGACACAACTGTATGGGATGTCTTAGTCTTAGTATGCTGTAAAGTTACAATTTCCTTCACTGGAATTAAGAGGCTGAAATCTGTTCCAGCATGACAATGCTCCTGTGCACAAAGCGAGCTCCATGGAGACATGGTGTGTGAAGGTTGGAGTGGAAGAACTCGAGTGTCCTGCAGAGTCCTGACCTCAACCCCACTGAACACCTTTGGGATGAACTGGAACACCGACTGCACCCCAGACCTTCTCACCAACATCAGCGCCTGATCTCACTAACGCTCTTGTAGCTGAATGAACACAAATCCCAACAGCCACATTCCAAAATATAGCATAAAGCCTTACCATTAAGTAAAGGCTATATAGCATAAAGCCTTAGCCTTAAGAGTGGTGGCTGTTACAGCAGCAAAGGGGAAAAAACTCTGGAATGAGATGTGTAACAAGCAAATATGAGTTGGTGTCCACATACAGTGGCCATATGGTGTACATATTCAAAAGATCTTTAAAATCCTGGATACATCTTAAATCCAGTAATCAAAATGTGTTACAATATGAAACACTGAAAATTCAAGAGTTCAGCCCTAAAGTTAGTCCCATCTGTCAGCTGGTCCTGGACCCACAAAACTATAAAACGCAGCAGCCTCAGAGCAGCAGTGCTGACCAAAGTCAACCCAGAGTAAACCAAATAATCAAAGCAAAACAGTATGTGTGGAACATTGGGACACTGACACCAAATCACAAATCTACAGTGCTATTGGACCCTAAACAGAGAACACAATTTGGCAGAGAATCACTTCACCATCAAAGATCCAAAGCAGAAACAGATCCTGAACGTATACAGGCTCAGTGACAACAGTTTCACCATATAAAAGGACAGATATTTGAAAAAGAGAAGAGAGACTGTGTGGTCATTCTAAGGGTGGCGAGCTCTGTCTGCCTTGGCCTCAGGTGGGCCCCTCCACGGTTAGCCTTTCAGAGAGTAATTCACCTGCTGGGCTTCATAACAGTGCATACGTCCAGAGCAATGGTGTCTGCACCCAGATGTAGTAGCACAAATCTTAGAGAGGTTTGGCAAGGCAGAGACGAACTTCTTCACCAATGGTAAGTCAACACAGGCCACGGAAACAGGATGCACTAGCTCACCACCTACTATACACATGTCCTCCTGTACTTCTGAGTATTACCTTGTTGCATACTAGGCATAGAGTCTTGCTAATGGCCCCAGCATGGCCAGCAATACCTTGGGTTCCACTAATGCTTTCACTAGTGGTCAGACCACACTGGCAGTTTTCTCCCAGATCTGCTGTCCCAAATGGTTGGAGAGATTTGGACTCCTTTAGCAAGGCCCTTGGATATGCCCCTTCAGAATGAATTGCCATGTGAAGATTGTCTCCTATCAGTCACGGAAACACTCCTGAATGCCCTCATATGGAATCTGTTCCATGAACGATGTGCCTCATCGAAAGGATTCATTGCATTATCCAATTCCAAAGATACTAACTTTTCACCAGGGGCTACTAGACAGCAACAGCTCTCCATCTACGCTAAAAGTGTATGTGGCAGACAAGCACAGTGGATGGTGTCTCTCGGGGGCACACAGGCTTATTATGACCTTTCTGAAAAGCGTCAGAAGGCTCCATCCTCCAAGAGTACGAGAACTGCATGGTCTGACGATAAGTTCTTCTTTCATGAGTTGATGGCCAGATGACTCTGGGATGAACCCTCATGGTTGAATCTGGAAATTCCACCAAAGGTTATATTACCACATTTTGTGGATCAGTTGATTGTCCTCTTAGCACTCCATGGAGGTGGAGATGGAGCTGTTACATTTCATTTGTTACCAAGGTAAGACATTTAATTAACGGAGAGTACATTTAATTAACGGAGAGTACTTTCTAGAATTAAGTTGCACAAAATGGACAACACTACCTTTAAACTATTATTTTAACATTGTAAATTTGTACTTCACAGCTGTGATGATATGTAATGGTGTAATTCTGAGCAGTGATAGACTGCAGTACAGAGTAGGCTAATTAGTGATTTAAAAAAAAAACTCCAGAGAGTTTCATATCAATGACAGCATGATTTTCAGACCAATGAAGAGTCAGAGGAATTGGTTCAGGTCTGACTCCACTCCCCAGACATCAGGTTCTGCTGGGTAGTTTCCACGGTGTGCTTTTTTAGTCCAGATCATCAGTGCAGTCTTTGTCACTATGAAGCTTTTAAATCACTTGGAGAGACAGTGGATATAACACATTACTTGCCTTAAATATTTGTGACAGGAAACAGGGTCTTAACACAATAATAGCCTCGTTAATTTTCTAAACTACTAGAGAGGCTGAATGCCTCTATTTGCGTTTTCATAAATAATGTTAACAAGTAAAATGTCTTGCTGAAAATCAGTTGTATTTGAGTTCTAGTTTTTTCTTATAACATCTTGTATTTTCCCCCTACTACAGGGATTTACAATAAATTAGTATGTGAAAGTTGAGGCTATCTGACATGTTGTGGAATAGTTTGAGTAGCTATGAAATTGGTGTTGAATCTGCTTCTGTACTGACTAGACTCTCTCTCTCTCTCTCTCTCTCTCTCTCTCTCCTGGTGATCTTGTCATCAAAGCACAATGTAAGACTTTGCCAAGAGAAAAGACAAACACTTGACTGGAGCAACAACAGCAAGATACATAGGTGCAAACAGTGAGCGAGGCACATGGCCAAGAAAGAGCTAGAGCAGGATTTGAAGAAAACAAGCCTGCCAAGAAGGTTTTGTAACAGGTTCCCTGTTGGTTGTGTTGTATGTGCAAACAACGACAGATGGGAGAGTGAGACTTGGAGCATGGAGTAGCGCAGGCAGTGGTAACGCACCCTCCAGGGCACTGGATGGCACTAAAGCATTAACTGGTGTGCGAGTGCAAGTGGCAGGAGTCAGAGCAGGAACAAAGACTGGAACTGGATCTGAGACAGAAACTGTCACTTTAACTTATGTCCTAAGAAAATGTAACAAGAAAATTTTGTGTGTATGTGTGCAGACAAATTTTATCATTCATTTCATTAGCTAATCCCTAATGTGCATAATGCTTGATATGAGAACCTGCAGTCTGGCTTTTTTTTCTTTTCTACCATTGACAAATTCAGGAAACCCAGATAGCCTTATATCTCTTGCTTTCTGCATGTTTGGATTCTTCCGCCAGCACTATCTCGTCTCACAAGGGCATACTTGTCCATTCATTACTGTTGTTTGGGAGACAGTGCATTGGTGGCAAAACAACTGAAGTGTCTGTGTGGAAAAGCAAAAAGCAAACCAAGGGGGAAAAAATAATGCACATCCATGGGTCAACCAACAAGATGAACTGTAACCAGATACTCTGATGTACAAAAGGGAAGATCTTTGCACTTCAGCAAATTGCACTGCAATTCTATATTAACAATTCATGTGATTTTCTGGTTATTTATACACAGGGTTGTTGTATTTGGTGGGCTGAAAGGTGGTAACAATTCTAGTGACCCTAAATTGCCCTGGACCCAAGTCCTGAGAATAATGTAACTGTACCAATTTACTGTCCCACTTGCACAACTGGTTGCTATGTTGCTATGCACAACTCGTAAGACACCCTCCTCTATCTCGCTTATCAGTTACAAGGGGCCAACACGGGACCACCACTGCTCTGATATTACTTGGTGGGTCATTGTCAGCAAAACAGCGGCACTGACGCAGTAGTGACATGGTGGCACTTTATTTTTTAAACTAAGTCTGTGTTATTAGACACACCTCCCTGGTCCATCTTGTGAGTGTACAGTTAGCGAATATAGGTCATCTTAACCCAGTTGGTGTTAATCGTCCACTACCCCCTCATCTGTGTCAGTTTCTAAGCATAGCACTGCTGTTGGCAGGAGATTTTAGGTTGGTGGACTCTTCTCAAACCAACACACACTTTACTGTGTTGTTGTCACATGGCTGTGATGGTCATATGGGGGTCCATTTCCTTTGAAGGAGAAGCAGGTTGCTGACACATTTTCTTAGCTATGCATGGGCTACAATGTATGGGTGTGTAATAAATAAAAGAAAAATAAAATGCCTGCTGAGTGTATTTGCAAGGTATTTTGGGTTGGAAAAGAACAAGTAACTGCATGTACTGTTGTTACAGTACTTCTGTCATTGTAATAGTACTCCTCTGACTATAATTAGGTTGTAAAATATTCAACTTAACCTTGGAATACTGTAAGCCAATTGAAAATAACTGTGTGCAAATAACGAAAATTCGAGGACCATTTAAAATAAAACTATTTCCTGTCGAAAGTCTGAGACAGACAATGTCTGAGACAGTGGAGACAGATGAGCATCCATGGCCCAATTTATCTTCAGTTTTTTTTAAATGCTTAAAAATGAACAGCGTGATAATGATCTGCAAATTATGTAAAGATATCAGCATTTCACAGCTCAATATCTAACCTGTGGAAAACACATACACATAAGCCATTAGCTAGCTGAGTGAGCTAAACTAGCTTAGCCAGATCTTCTGATGTTTTACAGTATGAAAGTGTAACTACAGTCTATAGGAAACACACAGGATAATGTGTAAGGGCCATCTTTGCTAGATAGCTAACTATGTAGCTGGAAACGTGTATGAATTAATGAGTTAGCTAGCAAGATAGTGTTATCTTTCTTTACATGCTGTTGATAATGGAGATGGTGCTCACTTCAGCATAGCTCACTTATTTGTTCAAAAATTGATTCCGTGAATATAGAACATTTTCTGATTAGTTGTGGCAAATGGAGACATAAAAACGTAATTTGTAAAAAGAACTTATTTAATGTTACTTGAGTAATCTTCTTGATCACTAGTTTTACTTTTACTCATGTGAATTATTACTACAATAGCAGTAGTTACAAAAGTCAGTGTGTTTTGTACTCTTTCACCAAATGGGTGTACCTAATACAGTGTTGTCTGAGTGGTTTTATATACCCTCTATGTTTTATCCTGGATAGTAAATACAGCGATGCAATGAGGTTTTTATTGTTGTTCAACAGAAAAAAATAACTAACTAGTAGGCAACAGTAATCATTAATTCAGATATAGGACTAAAGCTCACTGGAAATAGCTGGAAATAGGTCTGTATTTGAGGTAAATAATTCATTTTGTCTTCTGAGGATTTGGTTGTTGACATTATGAAGGAGATTTCCATGTAGTCCTTATCAGAGGAATAATTGTCCAGGTAACTGGTTAGGAAGTCATAGAAATACACACACAGTCTTCATACAGTATGTTTGCTATGACGTCAGTGGATGTTCGTGGACGTCCATTTCTCGGTTGGACCGCAACACTTCCAGTCTTTTTGAATTTGTTAATAAATTTGGCAACACTGTCGTATGTGATGTGCTTGCCATGTTTCCTGTTAAAGTCCATCGCAACAGCTTCCCGATCCTTCCCGAGAATGATTTCAATATGTTCTTCTTTTGTCAAGGACATTCTTAAAGGCTATTTAGCAAAAGGTGTTAATTTCCCCTATGTATGGAGACTTTTCGGAGTGTGTGTGTGTGTGTGTGTGTGTGTGTATATATATATATATGTACACACACACTCTCACCAGCCACCTGTAACCTGTAGCCATGCTCAATCATGGAATGAGCATCCTAGTCAAATTTTGGCATTTTGTATGTTCTGATATGCTTTTCTGCTCACCATGGTTGTAAAGAATTACCGTGTCCTTCCAGTCTGTTCATTCTCCTCTGACCTCTCTCATTAAAGTGCATTTCTGGCTGTAGAAAACAACTGTTAGATGGTTTGGATTTGTTCTTCACAACACTCTGTGCAAACTCAAGACACTATTGTGGTTGAGATCAACAATTTCTGAAATACTCAATCCAGCCTGTCTGGCACCAACAACCATGTTATGTTCAAAATCAGACCAACTTTTTTCCCCATTCTGATGATTCTTTGAACATTAACTGAATCTCTTGACATGGATTTGTATTATTTTAATGCATTGCACTGCTGCCATCTGATTGGCTGATTAAATAATTGCATGTACCAGCAGATGTGCAGGTGTTCCTATTAAAGTGACTCTTTAGTATATATACAAACACACTATATGGCCAAAGATTTGTGGACGCCTAACCAATCACACTCATATGTGCTGCTTGTTGAACATCTCATTCCAGATTTATTCCCCCCTTTCCTGTTATAATATCCTCCACTCTTCTGGGAAGCTTTCCACTAGATGTTGGAGCGAGGCTGTGGGGATTTGTGTTCATTNCTCCAACCTTCACACACCATGTCTTCATGGAGCTCGCTTTGTGCACAGGGGCATCATCATGCTGGAACAGGTTTGAGTTCCAGTGAAGGGAAACTGTAATGTTACAGTACACAAAGACATACTGTACAATTGTGTGCTTCTGACTTTGTGCCAACAGTTTTTGGCCATATAGTGTGTGTGTGTGTATACACATATATAAACACACACACACACACACACACACACACACACACACACACACACACACACACTTACACACTTCCTATCATTCACCAGAATATGTGCAGTGTCAGCCTATTCAGCCCGACTTTCAAGATCACCTAATCCATGATGAAAATCCAGCATCCGTGTTTTCACTCTTTCTTGTTCTTTCTATGTTTATAAACAGAGGAAGCGGCCAATGGTCAGTCGGAGGTGACGTCACTGCCGCACACACCACAAGTCTCTCTGAGTAACGAAATGCCTTATAATTCCCCAGGAAAAGTGTCCGATGATAAACATGTTCGTGCTACAGCTGCAATGACACGCACACTGTGACGACTCATCGTCTTTTTCGCGTAGATTTCGGTGCCACATGTAACGCACGTGGCGTCCGGTTCCAGGAACTTCACCAGCGTTAACCGTTTGTGCGCCGGTCCAGGGCGCGCGCCTGCGTGCGTGTGTGCGTGCGTGACCGCGTTTGAAGCAGTCTCGACGTAAACAAGATGCTGCACCGCTTGCTCACGTGAACTGACGTGTTGATGCGGTGTAGTCAGTGGAGGTTAAGCGGAAGGATGTGAGTTTGCAGTGCGCTGGATCTCAGGCTGCACCACACCGAGCTGAGACTCCCGGTGATCCAGGTCGGGTGTTGCGGCTCGCTCGTGTCTCATGTTGTGACTACGACCAACAGCAACAGAGCGAGGAGGCGCTGCCCGACGCTCAGCCATTTCTCCCAGTTCCTGTTCAACTTCTATCTTTTTTTTTTCGTTTTAATCTCTCTATCTATCTTATCTATCTATCTATAGCTATATATACATATAGATATATATATATATATAAATATATATAAGTAAATAAAAATAATAATGGCTGATTACGCGGACGACACCGGAGCGCGAGCGCTGCTGGCCCTGAAGTCCGCGCCGTGCAGCCCGGTGAGGGGAGCGAGTCCACCGGCGCACGCGCTCTCGCCCCCGGCGCAGGCCCTCGCGCGTCTCCACGGCCGCGACTTCGAGTTCGTCATGCGCCAGCGCGCGGTCACGGTGGGGCGCAACTCGTCGCACGGCTCCGTGGACGTCAACATGGGCCACTCGAGCTTCATCTCGCGGCGCCACCTGCAGATCACCTTCGAGGAGCCCGACTTCTATCTGCGCTGCCTGGGCAAGAACGGCGTGTTCGTGGACGGCGTGTTCCAGAGGAGAGGCGCGCCGCCGATCCAGTTACCCAGAGAGTAAGTGTGCACTCATCTTCATCTTCATCTCCATCTTCCTCCTCGTGCTCCTGCAGATCCTGCTGCTGCTGCTCCTGCTTAGCCTCGCAGTCGTCCTGCCATGAGCCCATGGAGGAGTAATGGGATTTGGGAAGCTAAGCTGAATGTAACTTCACTTCTTGCGCAATAGAAGCACGTTTATCTTCAGAGCACAGCCATGTTGTATTAGTCTAACAAACACAAATCATTGTTTCCACTGCACTGTAAACACAAACCTCTTAATTGTGTAGAAAAGTGATACAGCTAGGGGTTTATTCTACACTACCTAGTGGCTGCTTTACACTACTGTACAGTAAACACAGCTTAACTGTCATAACTATACTAATTATATATATATATATATATATATATATATATATATATATATATACAGACACACATACACACACACAGAGACAGTTGAGGCCTAACAGTTGCTCCCTAATGCCTCTTTAAAGGCAAGTAAAGATAGCTAACCTAGCTAGAAAAGCCCCTTAAGTCTGGAATGAATCGGCTTAATAAGTTGTAGCACTGTTCCTGGTTAAGAAGCCATTACATTAGAGAAGCTGTATGATTGTAAACATGCGTACTGTAAAGGTCGACATGGCCCAAGAAGTTAAAACAGAGATGTGTAAGTGGTTGTACTTTGACAACAGCAGTGTGAGGGGTGTGTGTGTTGCTCTGATTGGCTGAGAGTAGAGCTCCACCTCAGCATGGGGCAGGTTAAGCAAGATACACACACACGCACACGCACACATATACACACATACACACGCACACACACATATACACACAGCCCAACCGCCACATTGATTTTAGCAAAAGGAAAGGAAAAAAAAAGTGAGCCCCATGCCAACAACAACTTACACACGTCATGCGTGTGGTGTTTCAGCTCAGAGTGACGGGAGTTGTGCTCAAACAAAGCTCGATTTCCCGGAGTAAAACAATTTTTGCATGCAGTTGTGATCATTTATATAATGCAAATTGATCTTCCAGTCACTGTGAAGGCTGTCAGTGGTTATTGGGACCGTTCAGGGCCTGAACCAGGACTGAAATTGTAGTGAGGGCCACATTGCAAAACAAAAAAAATAATAATAATAATTTTATATATATATATATATATATATATATATATATATATATATATATATATATATCCATCCCATAATGTACATGTAATACACCTGATGTTTACAACTCCATTGCCAAAACCGGTAATCTGTGTTAGACTTTTATTAAAGTGCTCTCACTCGAGTTAGCCTGGTTCATTATTTTGTGTTAAATGTAGATATATTTAGATATTTAAACACGTCTCACAGGTTGCGTCTAACATTACTGCAGCAAATTACAAGTTATGCTTTTTACAAACCACCAACTGGCCTCTCGCATTTATTTCATACGTTCTTGTGTAAACTCAAACGTTGATATTATAGCTACTCTATATGGCCACGGAACACCTGACTGTCATACACCCATATGTGGTTCTTCACCAAACCGTTGCCGCAATGTTGGAAGCACACAATTGTACAGAATGTCTCTATGTGCTGTAGCTTTACAATTTCCCTTCACTGGAAGTCAAACCTGTTCCAGCATGACGATGCCCCTGTGCACAAAGCGAGCTCCATGAAGACATGGTGTGTGAAGGTTGGAGTNATGAACACAAATCCCCACAGCCACGCTCCAACATCTAGTGGAAAGCTTCCCAGAAGAGTGGAGCTCATTATAACAGCTAAAGGCGGACCAGCTCTGTGTTAATGCCACTGGTTTTGGAATGGGAACGTATGGGTGTGATGGTCAGGTGTCCACAAACTTTTGGCTGTGTAGTGTATGTCAGATGTTCATTGCGTGGAAAACCAGTATCTCCTGAGTGCTAAATATAAAGGCAGATTAAGTCTTTGGACAAACCTCCAGCGTTCTTCTCGGCTGCTCTGGGGTCCAGTCATCACTGTGGCTTGGCCTTGGAATGTAAGTAGGCTGCGTTCAGCCGCGTTATCAGGACAGAAACATCTCCGTATTAAATTTGACAGCTGGAGGGAAAAAACAAAACATAACAAAAAAAACAAAAAAAAAAAACAGACATTCCTTGTACATCACCACACCAGGTCAAGTACGTTGCGTTCATACTTTTATTTTATTTTTTTAAATTTCAGAATGAAAATGAGAAAACAAGGAAATGGTTTATTGGCTATAAAATATTGACTTGATTGATTGGGATTGTTTCACCACACTTAAGTCTCGAATTCAGACATTCATGCATACAGAAAAACAGTATGTACACAGCAGTACATTTCAGTGTGAACAGAATTGACCTGGACCTGATAATAATAATAATAATAATAATAATAATAATAATAATAATGATACATTTAAGATTTATTAAATACAACATTTTACTAAATTTAAATAATATAAAATTATTAGTTTTTGGTAATTAAAATATTCTTAAATTGCTGCACCTGGAACATCCATATTTTTTTATTTTTTATTTTTTAAACCACCATGTTGTCCTTTCTTCACCGTCACCCTCTCTTTTTTTACAAAATGCGCGTATTAGCTGTGCATGCGGCACTAACAGCAGTCTTTCCTCTGCCTGTTCTTGCTACTAGCTACCTAGTAATTGCTGATGCACATCCGAGTCATTTGAGATTGTTCATTAATTTTAGCCCCAAAATGAATCTGAAATGATGGAAAACAAAGAAAAGAAAGAAATACAAAAAAAAAGAAAATGCAATGGTTTTTTTAAACATTTTTTGTTTTTAAAGCCAAATCTTTTTGCATGTACAGTGAAGTCATAAACATTCAGACATTTCTGTTTTTTTGTTATTTCATAGAAGTCCAGTCCATATATCTACTTCTCCGATTGACACACACACAATGTCTTTTGACTTTGTTCTTATAAATACGAACAAAAGAGTGTGGACTCATAATCCTACGCAAAGATCATTTTAAAAAATAAAATTGATGTGGGGAAAAAACTTCAGACACCACGAAGGACCAGCGTTAATACATTGCTGCAAAGGCGTTGTTGGCTTTTGAGCTTTGAGACGTCTACAGTAAGAAGTACTCAGCTTTCTGCAGCATTGTGGTTTCATTTTGGCCCATTCCTCTTGGAGCTTGTGAGTGTCCCTCTGACGGACTCGCGATTTCAAAATCCGCCATAAATTCCGAGCGGGATTCGAGGCAGGAGCTCAGCTAGGCCATGCAAGGCCATCTCGAGTTATTATGGCCGGTTTGTCTTGTTGATGCGTCCGTCTTCTCCTCAGATTCGGTTTCTTGGCCGGTGTGATTAAATTCTCCTGTAATATCTCCTGTTACATCACTTCGTTCATATTTCCTGCGATGACGTGTAATGGCCCGGTACCTTCTGCAGATTCATATCATAATGCTCACACCTCTGAACCTCACTGTGCGCATGTTGTTCTTGGGATCATGTGTGTGAATTATTGCCAAAGAATTCTCTCTCTTAGTTTCAACTGACCAGACGATATTGTTCTGAAATGCTTGTTTTGTTTTAGCAGAAGATTTTTGGGTGAGGTGTAGAAATGGAGATGATTCATTACTTATAGTTCTCTGTGTAATTGTTGCTCGTGCTGCTTTCAGGTCGTCCTGCAACTCTTTCTCGAGTGACTTCGAGCTTCTCTGTTACCTTCCTTATCATTACTGCGAGCACGTTGCATGGCGCACCTATCCGGAGACGATCAGTTGTGGTTTCATGAACTTATCGAACCATGTTGTCTCTGAGAACTTTAGGAAGCTCCTTCACCTTCACCTTCGCCTTCACCTTCACCACGATTGCTACTTGCAATCTTCCCAACCCAAGGCAACGTCTCTTATAACGACAGAACATGATCAGTACGTTGCAGTCCGTCAGTAAAGTGCAAAAATTATGACAGGATGAAGATGAAGGAGAAACGTGACGTATACCAACAAGTACATGTTTCACAGATATTCATTCCTTCATAATCACAATGACTAAAATTGAACATATAGGTTATGTTAAAAATTTCCCAGAAGCTTTTCCAGTAGCTCTCTGCATTTTCCTTGACCCTTATCAGTGCACAGAGCAGAGCCATGGAGCTTGTCGTCATGGAGCTCACAATGGCTATTCCAGCAGACACCTATGAAAACACAGACCAACAAACAGAACCAGAGCTGGGTGCGTGCCAGGCTTGCCCTTCAAAACAACTGTAGTGTGTACACTGCGGCAGAAAATGGAGCACTCTGAGTTTTTTTTTTTTTTTTTACAAAGAACTGCACCAGTCCATCGCTTTTTCTCTATGTTGCTCAAAATTGCAGAAGCAGTTCTGATTAGAGAGAGCTCGTTGTCTGTTTGTGTTCACAGCCATTTTTCTTCAAAGAAACAATCGAAGGCTGCTTGAGAACTGTGTCATAAATCCTTACTTACAAATTCAGACTAATTTTAAAGGTGCAATAGATATTTTTTATATATATACTTATTATTAAAAGTCATACACTCACTGTCTAGTTTATTAGGAACAGCTGCACATTCATGCATTCAGCTAATCGTGTACTCGTACAGACACAGGTTAAGGGCTTCAGTTCATGTTCACATCAAACGTCAGGATGGGGAAATGAATCTCGGTGACTTTGGCCGTGGTGGGGTTGTTGGTGTCGGATGGGGTGGGAAAAAGTGCACAAAAGAAATCCAGTGAGCAGCCGTTAACCGGTTCAGGTTTGTGTGGTTTGAGATGCTTTTCTGCTCACCACGGATGTAAAGAGTGGTTATTTGAGTTAACGTGCCACTCGTTTCAGCTCAAACCAGTCAGACCATTCTCCTCTTACCTCTCACATCAACAAGGTGGTTTCTTCAGCACAGCTGGATGTTTTTAGGTTCTTTGCACCATTCTTTGTAAACTCTGGAGTCTGTTGTGCAGTGTGAAAGGGAGTACGTTATCCTGACTGATCACACAAAAATATTACGTTTCTCTAAAAAATGTGATTTCATTGCTTACACTAAATTCAATTTCAACAAATGTCTGATGTACTAGTGTGAATTATGTAAAGTGAGTATTTACAATTGTACAAGTAATACAATTAACGTTATATAAATCTCGCAAGGGTGTTGGCACTGATAGGAAAAATGACCAGGGGTGTGGGTTCAAGCCTGAGCTCGGGTGACTGCGTGATGTTCGATTTTATTCCAGGTTTTTGAACATACATGATCAGATCATTTATTGCTAATGCGACTCAGTTCGTTCACGTAGAACATACAATGTGCACATTTGAATTAAGCAGCTTCATTGAGTTTCTGAAATATTCAAGCCGCTATCGAAATCACTATATATATGTATATATGTGTATATATATATTGCTCATTTTGATGTTTGATGTGAATAATAACTGAAACTCTCGATCTGTATCTGCATGATTTCATCCACTGTGCTCCTGCCACACGATTGGCTGATAAGATAACTGCATGAATGAGCAGATGTACATGTGTTTCTAATAAAGTGGGCGGTTAGTGTTCATGTACAAGAGTTACCCAACACATGCTTCTGTCGTGTGCAAAAACTACACTTTTCAGCTGAGAGAAATCTGAGACTAAATGAAAATGAGAGTAAAGCTCAGAAGTGTTGCAATTTATTCGCAGTGGGGAAAAAAAAAAGAAACCCACAATAGCCACCATCTTGAGTAATCACTTTCTGATAAAATCCTTTATCACGCTCCTCAAGCATCACACCCAGGCAGGAAAAGTAGGAGGTGCTCAAAGTGCACAGGCAGAATCGGAGTATTAGGAGTGAGTATTATATCGTTTGTGTTTGATGCGTGTATGTTTTAATGTCGTGCTCTATTTCAGTAAACAATTTCTGGACAAATAGTACAGTAGTGAAACCGTACAGCCAAACACCACGTGTCCATTTAGACGTGAGTTTGCACAATGTAAAAAAAAAAAAAACAACAACCGGTAGCTATAAGCTTCCATCGCCGGTTAACCCTTTACTGCACCTTGTTGCCATATGGCAACAATTTACAAACTACCCCCCTCATTTTTTTTTTTTAAATTTTGAAATATATTTTTATTTCTTGAACTAATCCAAGTAATAAAAATCCATAAAAAATAAATAAATAATTCATGCACTAGAGGGTTAACCTCAACATGTTAAAACAAACGAGGCGTCTTTTGGACTGATGAACTGCACTGGAGGGATTTCTCTTCCTTTAAAAGAAAATCCTGGACTGGAGAGAGAGAGAAAAAAAAAAACCTAGGCATGTATCTCATCCTGCACCCGAATCAGACGTTGCTAGTACCTGCAGTTTTCTGGACTGTGTATGTCCCTGTGATCAGATTTCACACTTTAAGAGGCTTTAAATCACTTTGTGAATGAACCTGGAGTCATTTCCGAAGGCTTCGGGACAGCAGATGTGTGTCAGCACGTGATCGGGCTTTTATGCCTGGTTTTATTTGGTTCGTTGAAATCCATCTGTGGATGTAAGAGTCTGAAACGTAAGCGCACAAAAGCTTCAGATTTTCACTCTAAACGATATGTACGCACATGTCCACGTGACTGAGATCTCAGTTTGGCTTTCTTGGAGCCTGTGCAGAATAAAATTTCTTGATTTGTAAAGAGCCCAAAAAAGCTGCTCTGGCCGTAAACGAAGCGTGCTCCAGGGCTATTTCAGGGCTTGCTCTCTGCTTTCTGAGCGGCAGAATCTATGTATGATATCAAACGGCATATTGTAATTGTATTGCTGCATATTTATGGCATTATGAAAGGGTTACTATACAGAGTACTGACAAAAACACAGTTTCGTATCACGTATCACGTGCGTGTGTGTGACTAAAGCATGTCGGGGAAATGTTCTCTGTAACACGCTGCCGTTTGCTGTGTAGCTACAGACGCTTTATTTGGCAGTCCACCACTGCTAAGTTACATAGATCACGCTTCATGTCTGCGAGCTTATGGAGTGAAATTTACGTAATTTAACATGTCAGTATAGTCGAGTTTTTTAATTTATTTCATGACTAATGTAAAGGAGGCTTATAGCTACCGTGCTGGCTTACCTACCACACACTGCATGAATACTGAGGTGGGTGATGTGTCAGAGATATCATACTGTGCTACTTAAAGACGTTTCTATGAGCACAATGTTACAATATGCATCACGATATATAGGTCTGCTAACTAGCTGCCAGCAAGACAGTAGTGTTGCAAAATCTTTTTGAAGAACCCAAACACTACCAGAAATGTAAAGCTTCATTTAATCAGCTGCTTCCGATCACTTTATAACTCTTTTATTAAAAACACGTTTTTATTCAAAACATGTTGTAAAACGATATTGTGCTACCTGCGTGAGATTACACAGTAAAGTACAGTAATGGCGTTTGAAAGTGTTAGTTTGGCTGAACACTAGTGGAGAACCTTTTAGCTAAAGTCAAGTCGCTTCCTAAATGAAATTCCTGATAGATTCTTCGTAGATTATAAGCAAGTAGCGTGAGGTTGTGACTCTCACCGCTGTGGCCCGGGTTCGATTCCCGGCCAGGGAACCAACCCCAGCCACGCTCTCAGTGCCGGTCCCAAGCCCGGAAAAATTGGGGAGGGTTGCATCAGGAAGGGCAGCCAAAAGGGCGATATGATATAGCGTGAGGTTGTGACTGCTCAGGTCTTTTTTGCAACCAGGTTGTTTTCAAACACCCAATGGATCTATAAGCATCCAGTACTTGGTAGCTACTTTAGCTTGGTAGCTTCGAACCTGTCTTAGATTTCGAGCAAATGAAAAATATGAATAAATGCTATTTTCATTTCATTCTGTGTTTCTGTCCCACCAGGTGCACATTTCGTTTTCCCAGCACGGTGATAAAGATTCAGTTCACTGCACTGTACCACAAGGAGGTGCTGAAAGAGGAGGCGCCCGTGTCCCCGGTGAGACCCCTGTACCCGCAGATCTCGCCACTGAAGATCACCATTCCTGAAAACGACTTCAGAAGCATGATGAGTCCCCTGCCTTCACCCACAGGAACCATCAGGTACAGCTGAGCTGGAACATTAACCAGCACGAGGCTCCGCGTGTCCTGCTTAACTTACCATTCACAATAAACTCTCTTAATGTTTTCCTAAAGAGAAGCAAAGGCTAAGCCGAATCCTTACGCCGCATGTAAACAGCGTTGCATCAACATGATCCTAATGCAGATTGACGTTAGAGGACTGATGCTGTTAAAGCGCTGTTGTAAGTCGCTCGGGATAAGGCCGTCTGCCAAGTGCCGTAAATGTAACTGATTTGAGTCTGTTCTGGGAAATTCTGGAAAACAGCCAATAATGACCAAGTCTTGGCAAAAATGACATTTTACCAAAGCAACATGGGAATGTTTTTGTTTAGCTGACTTTTTAATCTTGCCTTGGCTGTCTTTCTGCAGAGATCATGTTGTGTAAGGAGCCAGTTTATTCAAAACGATAAATACAGTCCGTCTGCCTAAATATGTCTAAAACCTCCCTAGCTAAGTGAGATTTTTCTCACATGGAATATCAGGCTTTGAGCAAGTTGTTGTATAGCTATGTGGCATAGCGAGATAGACGTTTAGCCCAAACAGTTTAGTCTGTAATCACATACCGACCATCAGATTGTCCTGTAGTTCTGCTCTTGCACCTTCACATCATCAAAACAGAGAAAAGCTCTTGCGCACTGTGTAGAGATGACTATAGCCAAAGTTTAAATTACTCAATAAAAGCATGAGACCTTTATCTAACAGGATGTCTCTGGTAATTAGGATGACGCTGATGGTCGAAGTGATTGCTTATTATCCAATCGGGAACTTACCATCGGCCGGAGGGGGGGTTGGAGAGTTTGCATCTTCTCCCTGTGCTTCCAGGGTTTCCTCCAGGTTCTCTGGTTTCCTTCCCTAGTTCACAGACATGCATTGTAGGCTGATTGGCATTTCCAAATTGTCCGTGGTGTGTGAATGTGCCCTGGGATGGGTTGGCACCCCGTCCAGGATGTTGCCTGCCTTGTCCTTGTCCCGAGTTCCATCGGATAGGCTCCAGGCTCCCGGTGGGTGGGTGGATGGATAATGGGTGGATAATGGGTGGATGGATGGATAATGGGTGGATGGATGGATAATGGGTGGATGGATGGATAATGTTTTCCACAAGTTGAATAGGTTAGAAACGTGAGGTAGGCGGGGCATTTGCTTGCCTGTCAGGATAATTGTTCAGGTTATGTATAGTATATATGCATGTGCGTGTGTGTGTGTGTGTGTGTGTATGTAGGTATATGTATTATGTCAAGGTAATTTGATCTTGGGAAAGCTTTTCTCAGGCCTCCTCACTTACTTGCCATTAATCTACAAATGTGGGGAAACATGAAATAGAACTGAAAACTGAAAACATGATTTTGAGAGAAGGAATGAATCCCGTCAGAAGGTTGAGTTAAGCTGTGCCTTTCTTATTGGACTGATGTACAGAGGTCAGAGTTCACCAGTACAGTATCTCATTATTAAATGATTCCACGCTACAGAGTCAAACAAGTGGTGTCTTTATATTTGCCTAATGATGATGAAACTATTAATATGCAATCAGAATGTTCACAAGTCAGTTTTGGATTCTTTTAACACTCCAAAACACTCTGCGAGTCTGACTTAAAGGGCTGTTTTTCCTGGTTGTTAGGCTTCACTTGCTCAGCAGGGAATGTTTTTTGGTTTCTCCAAACACATTCCCAGTGTTTCATTCAGCCTGCTCATGCAGAAGAGAAGTCTGCCCCCGGCGGCCCCTCGGCATCTCTGCACCGCATGTGACCGTGACTGTGAGCTCGCTCTTTCTCTCTCTGTGTGTGTGTGTGTGTGTGTGTGTGTGTGTGTGTGTGTGTGTGTGTGTGTGTGAGAGCGAGAGCACGTGTGCGTGTGTGCGCGCACACGCACCATATATGGCATGTGCAGAGCTCCGAGCTCTCTGATTGGTGGAACGCCAAATGTTGTGTTTTTTTTCTTTTCTTTTTTTTCTCTTCAGCAGCGGATAGTTTCCTTTTTCCGAAGGCTCCTAGTAGCCTACCCCCATCCTCCCTTTCTCGGTCAGCCCCTACACCCAAAACAAACAGCGTGCATGCTCACTACGCTTCCTGCTTTCTCGTCCACCCTCCTCTAGCTAGAGCAAAGGTTTTTTTTTTTTTCTTCAGCCAGCCTGACAAGTTTTCCACTGCTGAGCATGTGGGTTTTTGTTAGTGTGCTGTTTTTCTGCAGCAGTTGAGCCAGTCGAGTTTAGAGATTTGCACAGATAGCAGATGGGATACATCTTAAACTCTTAAACTCACGATCTGCTGGAAGAAACGGCAGATGTGCAGAATTCCAAACTTTGAGTACATTTTCGAGGTTATTCCTGAACAGCATGGGCTGGTTGAAATAGTATCCCTGACACCATCACGTACAGCGGGTTGTTTTGGGACATTTTACATCTAATATGAGTTTAAATGCAATCTGTGGATGATCATTCCTGGAATTGTGCACTGTTTTGTTTAGAAGAGTGATTTTGTTCTGTTCATTCAGTTAATTATTAAGCCATTAAAGAGGTTTCCTCTGTAAATCATTACTTAAGATAACCTTTTGGAATCCTGAGCAAGGTGTTGAACCTTACCTCTTCTTACCCACTGTAATCGCCTGCGTGCAGACGCGTTCATTTCGGTATGAACTTGACACCGCTGTTGAGAGAGCCAGCTGTTCCAGTTGTTGAGGTGGATGTGCTATAAACTCAGGATGGAGAAAAATATTTGATTCTTAGACACATTGAAATTTTCTCTCTTTCACAGAATTTTACACAAAGCTTATGCATAGAGTTTTTTTTGTGAATTCAGCACATGTATGTTCATATTTACACACAAAATATAGTGTGTATAAATTTGCAGTGGATATATGCACTAGAAGTGTATAAAAGTAACAAAAACGTGTGTGTGTGTGTGTGTGTGTGTGCGTGTGTATACACACACACCATGTGGTGGTGGATGGGTTACTACAGCAGAAGACCAGTTGAAGAGTGGAAAAAGACCTGGTCTTCTGCTCTTGTATCCCACCTGCCTTACTGGCATGTTGTGTGTTTTGAGATGCTTTTCTGCTCACCATGGGTGTAAAGAGTGGTTATTCGAGTTATCGTAGCCTTCCCCGTAGGGACGGGGAAAATATTTGCTTATTAGGTGCATTGCAGATTTCTGTCCTTAACAGAATATAATGATTGGACTTTTACACAAAGTTACTTATCCCAGTGTTATTTTTTTATTATTATTATTTTTTATAATGATACCACAGCACGGCTGAATTCTCAAATCGGATTGGTCAGAAGGTGTACAATATTTTCAGGTAACACCATGGTTTATAAAGTAGTTCCAGATGTAACATGAACGATAGGTTAATGTTAATACGCTCGTTCTAATATATTATTGTTCACACACACACTCACATGTACAGTCAGGTTCGGAAGTATTTGGACAGTGACAGAGTGTTTGTGATTTTGCCTTTATACACCACCACAATGGATTGGAAGGGGCTCAAAGGTATTTGGACAAAGTGACATAATTGTAACTATAACCATCATTTTAATACTTGGATGAAAATCCTTTGCAGTCAGTGACGGCCTGAAGTCTGGAGCCCATGTTCTTGATTCATCTTGATTGTTATATTTCAAGTCCATTGTGGTGGTGTATAAAGGCAAAATCACAAAAACTGTCATTGTCCAAATACTTCTGGACCTAACTGTGTGTGTGTGTGTGTGTGTGTGTGTGATTTAAATTGATTTTACACACTTAGCATTATCGTACAGCATATCGCATATCGAATCATTATTGAACTATTCTTTACTTAATGAAGAGTACTAAAATTAAAGTTGCCATATGTCCTATTCCTATATAACACAAAACAGAATGTTAAACATTCAGTTTTTTTTCCTTTACGTAGCATGTGAGTATTATGAAAACTGATCAAAACATGCCTTCTGACAGCTCTAATGCAATTCATTCATTCCCGTGTTTTCATCAAGGATGGAAATCATCGTATTGTAGAGAGCTGACAGTGATAGGTGGAGGTGATATTAGATGGGAAGACTAAAATCTTATATTTAAATAATATCGCATTAATATTGGCAGGTTTGTGATTTGACTTGGGCTGGGGCCATAGCTGATCCCAGCCGTGCCGATACTCGGTATAACTGTACGATTGCGTGTGTGATATTGCTTTTATACAACAGCTCTATAGCAAGAAATTAATAGAAAGTGAGTAAGAAAGTAAGACACAATATGACCAAATGTTCTGTTCATTTTTGCTCCACTAGCGGAAGAATTGATTTGTGCGTTCCCGTTAAAGGTGCTTCTGGTGAATTTGGCATCCCTTCTTCCTTTTCATCATCTTTTCTCCTTTTACTGTTTTGTTTTTTTTCCCCCAAGGTGTTTCAGGTTCATAATGCCTGACTGGGTTCATGCTGTGTTTCCTCCAAATACCAAATATGAAAAACAGAAAAGTTGTAACCCTTTCGTTCAAACGGAGAGCACTAAACTTACGGTCCTGTCGTTTTGTGTAATTTATACCTTGATTCCACGATGTGTGCGTAGTCTATCTACTTTCACTTTCTCCTCCAAAGGCATTTTCACGAAAATGATAATAGAGTAAATAATCCACCTCATCCACATTTATCAAAATCAAATCTAGTGTATCTTTGGCACGACTGAAACTGGTATGCTGTGAGTCTACAGTCTGGGCTAAGAAGAAATCAGCCCAGGCTTCGCCTCTGCAGAACATCCCCTGTATTTTTCTGACAGCCATCGGTGGCGCTGTTGTTCTTGGTTGCTCAAGAGAGCAGAAGTTCAAGCTAGCCGTGCTTGGCCTGTTATACCAGGCGCCTGATGAAAAGGAAAAATGGAGATGCATAGAGATGGATAAATCCGTTTTAATTATGAGGTGGCTACATTCTGCGAATGGAAGTGGAAGTGAAGTGACTTTGTGGCCAAGTGCAGTGACCCATACTCGGAATTTGTGCTCTGCATTTAACCCATCCAAGTGC
>CM074967.1:14211838-14224070 GCA_037577455.1 Pangasius macronema | reverse complement strand
TTGTTCCTCCTTGTTTTTGTGCTCAGCTCTCACCAACCCTCTTCAGATCCTGGCAGCGCAGGCCTCCACCTCGCCCCCGGTGCTAGTGAACAGGCCCTCCAACGTGGAGATGGAGGAAGCCAGCCTGCAGGAGCCCGAAGCCAAACGGCCCAAGATGGAGGATGACGCCATGGCGTCGGTCCCGCAGCCTGTCATAGTGGCGATGACCCCGGAGGCCAGTGACTGAGCGAGGGAGCGAGTGAGTGGAGAAGATGGTTAAAGCAAGCCCCCAACAATAGTGTTAGCACAACGTGCCATTGTTATTGAGGGGGATTTGAAATTGTATTTTTTTTTTTTATTATAGTTTTCTTTTCTTTTACTAAGAACTTCAGTTATTTGTGAGAGAACGAGCCCTGAACGAGTGTGCATATTAAGGGCAGGTAGGAGCTAAACACATCATCCTTAAAGCCTTAAAAAAAAAGTAAATGCTGAGAAGGTTTTAATTTTGTGGGTTTCTTTAAAGACGATGGGAACGATGGTCCATTAGAGAGGTGAATGCACACGCGAGGCGACGTGCTGCCGCGTAGTTCCTCACAAGGTACAGGCAAAAGCAGTACTTACTCTGGTTTGGGGCGGGACCAATCACATGCTAACTAAGCAGCTACTTCTGTATGGGAGCACTGGCCTCTCAGAATTGAAGCATTACGTATTAAGCTCATTGGAGGCTCGGTTCTCGCCGGTTTCCGTCACCTCCAGGGGAACCTTGGATTTATTTATGATTCTGTGCTATAAGCATGGGTTAGAAACACCATCTGTTAAAATCCGATTGTTATAACTAAAACTTACATGACAATTTCACACACACAAAAAAAAGAAATTTCATACATTTCAAGGCGTGACTTCGTATATTTTTTTCCAGCCTTGAACTCTTTAACACGCTATAAAGTATTTTTCTATGGTGGGCTATTACCTTGCGTATTTAGATGTTGTAAAAAGAAATGTCTAGCACATGTCTGTTTGGGAATTGAGTCTGCAAATATAAAACAAACTGAATGAATGTATGTAGCTGTTGTTCCTTTTTTTTTTTTCTTTCTTTTTTCTCTTCCATTGTTCATGGCTCCCGCTCGACTAAATATGTGTTAAGAAATTCGAATGTGATGTCCTTAATGTTTGATGTTTTTGTTTAAAATGAAGCTAATTTTTGAAGTTAAACCCCTTCAGTTAATGTTCGGGTCAGTCATGCGCCTATCCTCCCTGTGCTATGGATTACGTTACCTAATTAGATATGTATTATTTAATAATAATTAAGCCACACACACAATAAATGCTGGAACAGTTCATTATTACGAGGGGCTACTGACAACCAAATATGTCTATTTCTATTTCTAAAGACCCAGGAATGTAAGAATGTAATTATTAATATTAATTATTAGCGAGGCTACTTTTCCACTGTCCGCCTTCCCGTGACCGTAGGATGATGCTGGGAGGTACTTAACGAATGTTAAACACTTTTCTAAACGTTCTCATAACTTCACGATTATTATTATTATTTTTTTTTTAAAGCAACTCATTGTGTTCAGCATGATCCATGAGTCCAAATCCGGTGTCACTTTCCACTTTCTAAAAGCTATAAAGAAGCAACTCACAATATTTAACCTGAGAAAACACTCAAAAAAGACCAAATGCATCTCCACTTCATTAGTGCCTTGAGCTCTGTAGCAACGTTACTGCTTCAAACTCTACTACCTGCTGCTTGGAAGTTAAAACACTGAAGCTTTCTCACTCTTCAGGGTTGCAATGACGCGATAACACTGTCCGATCTGTCCGATCTGTCCGACTAGAAACGTGGGGAGAGTTTAGTGAATGCATTGTGATCAAAAGAACCTAAAACATATTTCTTATAATACATATAATACTGAAATGAACAATTTTATCGATAAATCGAAATGTTTGTCTTCATAACGGCACCTGCAACATGGGGGTGGGGGGATTTTGGGGGTCAGGAAATTACTTTCTGTATGTAATAAATGCATTTTGTTCCTCTTTTAGTTAACATTGTCTTCTTTAATGCTCCGCTCGATTACACCAATAGAGAACAATCATGCACTAATTCAATTTAGGTTAAATAAGCATCAAGAGCAGTAAGCCTTTTAGGTCATGATTAAATAAAGTAAGCACCTGGTTGTAGAGTCGAGTTTCTATTCTCCTTAAACCCACTGAATGAACTTTTCACTGCCTATGAAATATCCTGCGTACCTTTTTAAACAAAGTGTCTCTATCAATGATTATAGAAAGTATTTTCATCCGCTGATCTCGATGTATTTGATTTGTGTGCTTTTGGTGTTTTTATGAATATTAGCTTATGCAAGTGTTTCTACACTAAACATTTATAATTTAAAAAATTAAGTCTAATAAACTGATGCACGTTTTCTTTTCACTTCTTAGTTGGTAGGACCTTTACTGGTTGTATGCAAACCCTGTTAGTCCTTGTTCAGAAGCATCGCATTGTCTTTAGAAGCCATTATCATAAAGATCCTGTCGTTCATTCAGTAGTATTTATCTGATATGTTCATGCAACCTGGGAAAAGAAAAAAAAAGACAGTAGATGTTGCTTTCTTCGTTATTTCGTTATTTCTGAAGAGAAAAACAGCAGCTGAAACAGGGCTACACCAGTGTCATGGTTCGCTTTCTTCCCGAGTTTACTAACAGAGCACATTACGAACTGTGTATGTTTCAGTCACTGTGTTCATATAGGGCTGTTTCTTCAAACCTTCTGTCTCCGCAGCACCAGATTCTGCTCTGTATATTCTCATAAAGTCGCAGAGAATCGTCATTTGGACTGCAAAAAATGTCAAAACTATAGATAATGCCTGATTTCTGAAAGGAACTATTTTTTTATATCCATACTTGTCATTTCTTTAGAAACGTTTCACTCGTATGAAAAGATTGTATACCTGGTGTCTCGCTCTGTATCTCTTTATTTTCGTTGTCTTTTCCGATTCATCCTGATCACATGAAAGCAGTTTTAATGTAACAATGCGTTTCTCTATGCACATGTGCAACTCTGTCTGTCCTCTTTACTGCCTTGTGGAAAGCTCTAGGAAATGCTGAAATGTGACCACAGCCTATTAAAAGGTTTGAGATGTCCAAGGCATCCTGTTCCCTCGCTTTTATTATTTATACACTCATACAGTCACCATATTTGGAGTCTGGTCTAAATAATGCAAAATTGTGTGTGAAGAATTTGTATGCCTTTATGCCAAACATGGTTAAGTTCTTACCTCATGTTATTCTGAAAGTGTAAACCACTACACACATCTCATATCTTGAGTATTATCAAGCAGGGTGTACTTTTTTCGGTTTGGTTCCGAGTTTATCAAGTGAACTTCCTAAATCGGAGCTCTTTTCTTAGGACCAGGAAGAACTGGGAAACAATAGCATCGCTCTGAAGGTGAATTGAGCAGGTATCCGTCCCCTGAATTATGTTCGATTAAAGAAAAAAACATACTGCAGACGTGTCTCGGGCATATTTCTGATGTATGGACATTTTCCACTCTATAATCTCACAATCGAAGTCACAATCGAAATGGCTCTGTTCATCATAGACGCTTTCTTCACTTACACTTTGCCTTTTTCTGTGGAAAAGCATTAGATTTATTTCTGAGGATTTGCTATAAAATATCTGACAACCCTGTCAGTAAATGTCTGTCTGCTGCTCCTCCTCCAGTGAGATGGTTCAGATAGTGAACACGGGGGGCAGCGTGAGTCCTGCCCCATCAGCTGCTATTAGCACTTGCTGCAGTTCCCATTTTCACTACTCTAACCACGATGACTACTGTAGGTGCAATAATAAGTCTCTGAAAGTTACGTGGGGCGGAGAGCACACTGCTCCACGATTGCACAACATCTAGAAAGGCGAGCAAATCGATGGATCATCGTTTTATAATCTGTAAAATAGCGACACGTTATAAAATCGCTGGTCAGTTAAAAGAGGTCATTAGTATTTCTCCAAAATGTATAATGTATAGAGCTGTAAATGAAGACTTAATGAAGATTAATATTTGATGAATAGCTGATTTAATGGTGATGCTCGACCTGTCCCTGTGGACCAGCAGACACTGGTCAGAAATCAAAGTTGATCCAACAGTTAATTCTACACTGATTGACAACAACATTGAATTTGCGTCCCTGTGCTTAAGTTATTATTGACTATAACTGATTATAAATTGATCGTTATCATTATCGAAAAGGACAGATAACAGGTGTGTAAAAAAATCGTTCATTCATACATGATATGTAAATAGGCTCGCAAGGTGATTTGCCCATGAAGATACTTAGAATCGTCCTACTCTTCATTCTCTAGATTAAAATCTTTCATGAATTAGCTGTAGGCCTGCCCCCGATTCTGAACAAAGTTGGTCGAAAAACTGAGTCTTATCATTGAATAACAAATTGAATCACATTGTGTGGATGCCTGAGGTTTACACCCCTATTATTTATATCCTCTGCTTTATCACTAGTCACTTTATCACTAGTCATTTGCTTATTAACCTAGTGATACTGACTAGGCACACATTATATAACATATATAACAAGAGTTTTGGTGGATCCCACTGTGTGTGTATGTGTGTGTGTGTATGTGTGTGTGTGTGTGTGTGAGGTGGGGGGGGGGTATATGTGTCTGTGTGTGTGTGTATACACATAGATACATAGAGACACACTCACCGTCCAATTTATTAGGAACACCTGTGCACATTCATTCATTCATCAAATTAGCCAATCATGCGGAAGCAGCACAATGCATAAAACCATGCAGATACAGGTCAAGAGCTGAGGTTAAAGTTCACATCAAACATCAGAATGTGATCTCTGTGACTTTAACAGTGCCATGGTAAAAAAAAAAAATATATATATATATATATATATGTACACATAAGCAATATTAGAGTTCTGTACTTTTAAGGCTCACCAGCACGTGACAGTCTAATCTGCTACTTTGAAGCGACCAATGAGCGGAGCGTTCGGCGTCACGTGAGTTCTCGAACGCGGAACTAGCAGTCACGTGGTTTGCAGGGCACAACAAACATACCTTTGCGTGTAACCGATTTTCAGATATATGTTGATTCTGATTCTGCTGCTGTGTGCGGTACAGCCTGTCTGATGTGGCTGGGTTTGCTGATTCAGTATGTACGCTTCCGGAACAGAGAGTCTGATCAAACAGGCAAGGTATTATATCTGGCTAGCTAGCTCTTATGTTTGTTTGTTTGTTTGTTTGTTTGTTTAAAGAATGTTTTATATTTGGCCACAGTGTAGTTATATACCTCTGACTTACTCATAATCCTTATAATGTTGGTCCTGTAGCTTAGACTGTAATGTGTGTTTGAACATAAAGCCTCATTTAACTATCCTACCTCTTATAAGTGATTTAAAGTGACATAAAGCTATGTAGATATCTTGCCAGATATCTTCTACATCACAGCCCAGCTCCCAGTGGTGAGATGGTAAGATGGTGAGAAACTAAATAAGTGGCTGTTGAGAGAATTAGCAATGACCATGGCTATATTTGTGTCATACATTGGTAGAGAAATCCAGGAAGAGGAGCTGCAGAAGTTCTACGGTCGTTTATCTAAACAGCTTCATTCTGGGAAAGAAGCTGGAGGAGAAGTGATCGATTCTCTTCAGAGGCTCCACCTGATTGTTTCCGCTACCAAATATGCCAGAAAGTAGGTTGCTTTGTAACTCTGACATTCAGTGTCCATGAAGATCTCTCTCAGCAACACACACATGCACACACTGCAACACTGTATGGAAGAAAAGATCATAAAATGGTGGCATATGCCCATGATGATGATGATGATGATGATGATGCAGGAAGACTAGAAAGAAGAAGACATGGGAAGGTTTTGGGATTGGGATTGCATTGCAAAGTTTGGAGGCTATGGCACTAAAAAAAACTGACTTCCACTGATGTTCAAGATCTTGAATATTTAACATTTACGATTCTGTAGTATTTCTAGGTCCCCATTTAAATGTAAGCAAATGTGTGATATCGATCATGTTAACTGCTTTGTAGAAAAGGTCAGATTTCCTCATGTCTAATCTCTTCTACTGAAGCGTGTGTTTAGACGACACTCTGATGGATCTGATCTAAAATGGATCATCAGTTTTTACACAATCTCTTGGAGTCCACACCAGCTCGAGTGCACACTGTCATTAAAGCAAAAAGGGGACGAACCAAATACTGAGAAACTCTGAAATTCATGTAAATATTTCAAAGATTCTAACTTTCACTCAGGATCTTGTCAGTAATATAATTTGTAATGAAAATGGTTGTATTAAATTAGAAAAGAATGCAAAATAGAAGGATTTTAACTAGCGCTCTCAGACTAATGCTATCAGCTGAGCATTTTGGAAATTTTATAGAGTATAGTTTTGGGGTCAAAGAGTAAAATTTCTGCTTTAATGTAAGAAAGTCCACCTGTGAATTTTAGATCAGGAATACATTCAGATAATGAGGGAACATTCAGAAACAAAGAGAAATGGAAGAGAATTGGTGTAAGAGGACATCAGCTTGACTTGATGCTGAAATTAGTGCTTTGTCACCGTGATATGCCGTGGTAAATCATCCAAGTGCCGATATTTTAATCTTGGAATACATAACGAGAATTTTTTTAACAGACAGTGTTAAGATGATCTGTGCCTGGACCTCCAATGGCGTTCTCTCCGTTATGTAGAGCGCTACAAACAGTTTACAGTGCTGTTTTGTTGCAGCCTCTATAGTGAGCAGTAATTACAATGAATAAAACACAATATGAACGATCCGAAGGAGGTCTAGAACATTTCTTCGAGGTCTACGACGACGCGAGAGGTAGCACAGACCTCGTCAATGTAGTTCTGTCCTCGGCCATTCTCAGGGAGAGTCTGCCTCTCAGCGTGCACAATCTGTCCACAGAGCTCAGCCAGGACAGCAGAGCACTCAGTTACCTGGCCAGCGTAGTGCTCGCGCAGGTAATTCCCATCCACCCTTCACACACTTCTTCAGTCTTAATGCACAGTCTCCTGAAACAGCGCCTCTTTTTCCTTCAGGGTGGAAGCAAGGATGATCTTCTTCCTCTCTGTCAGCATTTACTGAAGAGTCTGGAGTCAAGACAGCCCGAGACGCAGATCCCCAAACACACACTTCCCATTCTCTCGAAAATGTTCAGCTTCTCTCCAGATATCCTTAATGAAGGTGAGCTCTTATCAGCAGAAGGTGGACACGATAAAGTCAGTCAGTTTCCACTATGATCATTTGTCTTGTAATGTTTTTGAAACAGTCGCTTTTATACGATGGTGTCATTCTGAATATTTTGAACCCAGATCAGGTGAATCTGGTCAGTCGGAAACTGGCTGACTGGCTCCGATATGCCAGCATCCACCAGGGAGCCTCCATGTCCTCTGGCGGATTTTTCACCAGTCCCAGATCACGACAGGTAAAGCACCTGCTAGCTGATATGATATGACACTAATACTGATATTGATATTGTTATAAATTAGATCACTGTACTCTCTTTCGGGATATTAAAGGTATAATATATAGATGTTATATATACATTTATAACACAGATCAGATTTATTGTTATTCACAGTAACAAGCTACTAGTTAGACATTAAAAAAGGTTTCTTTCATTTTGTGTTAATTGTTTTTGATTGTCATATGCATGTGTCCTCATTTGTCGTGAGGATATTTTTTTCCATCTTACCCACCCCTGGTAACTCATAATACCAAACCAAGTCTTTTAACATCACATATATTCACCCGCCACTTTATTAGGAACACCTGTACCCCTCATTGCAATGATCATTCATGCAGTTATCAAGTCAGCCAATCATGTGGCAGCAGGGCAGTGCATAAAATCATGCAGACACAAGTTAAGAGCTTCAGTTAAAGTTTACATCAAACATCCGAATGGGGGAAAAAGTGTGATCTCTGTGACTTTAACTGTGGCAGGGTTGTTGGTGCCAGATGGGGTGGTTTGAGTATTTCAGAAACTGCTGATCTCCTGGGATTTTCACACACACACGAGTGTCTAGAGTTTACACAGAGTGGTATGAAAATGAGCGTAATATGCGTAAACAGTTTTATGCATTGTGCTACTGCTACATGATTGGCTGATTGGATGATTAAAGGAATGTGCAGAGGTCGAGGTGTTCCTATTATAGTGACCAGTGAGTATAGATCTGAATGAAATTAGATTTCATATTCGATATTTAGATTCAAATTGCCAAATCTTCATAGCTGTTCCTTTTTTAAGCACATGACCAAATGATTACAAGCCTGTAACGACTGCTTTCATCACTGTATGATGTTTTCTCCAGCCAGCACTAATGACGGAGGTGGATGGAGCAGTGGCAGGAGACTTCTTCACTGTGCTGTGTGTGGGGCAGAGCTACACTGAAGACCAGTGGATGAACATGTACACCTTTTCCATGATCAAGAGCTGGCTGCTTACCTACGACACCGATGGAACCTCGAATACAGAATCAGGTATCAAGATAAACAGGAAGGTTTTGGTGTGTGATGGGGCCTGTGATAGGGATTGTTGCAGATGCATCATGTAGCCTGGGTTGAGTTTGATAGATTTGTGCTTGATACCCTCCCAACAGCAATTTACAGTTTCCTATATGACATGCAGAAATAACAGTCCTAGCCTAAAAGTGAAAACGATCGAGTCGATTTTTCTTGGGTCCAGTAAGTGTGTTGAGGTATGGTTCCATTCTAGCAAGTAGCAAGCTTGACTTAAATCCTGCTTCTAACAATAACCAGAATTATTTTGTTTTCTACTCCTGGTGTACCCAACCCCGGTCCGCTTATAATCCAGGCTAATCAGAAGAAAATGTTAAATACAGGCTGGTATTACGGCTACAGATAACCTCTACGTAGTGATACATTTCCAGGACCTGGTTTGGGCCTCCACATAGATAAGTGTTTAGTCTCGAAGAGACACGTCACACATAATTAACAGAAACGATTTCCATTTACTTATTAATACGTATATAATTATTAGTGAATAACAGATGTACTTCCTATATTTTTAATCCAATGACTTTTACTTCAAATTAGCTCTTGTTCTCATCTTCTAAACTGACTCTGTCATTTGTACATTCATCCGTCTTCAGTAAGCACTTTATCCTGGTCAGGGTTGAATCCGAACCCTATACGGGGTATGAGGCAGGAATACACCTGAATGGGATACCAGTCCATCACAGGGCACCATGCACACACATTCATACACACATTTACACATAACAGGATTTCACACCGACCAGGATGTTTTTTGGGAGGTAGGAGGAAACCAGTGAACCCAGAGGAAACCCATTAGGACATGGGGAGCACATGCAAAACTCTGCATAGGCAGTAACCCAAAACTCAAGATTGTTGCGATTGACTCAATCTCACTCACTCACTTTCAATAAGCACTTAATCAGTGGATCTCCTGAATACTGGGTGTGAGCAGGAATACACCCTGGATTGGACACCAGTCCATCTCAGTGTATCCCAGACACATTCGACACCTATGGGCAATGTTCCTTAGCCAGTCCACCCACTGGGATGTTTTTGGAAAGTGAAAAGAGAGAATTGGAGAACCCTGAGGTATCCCTTGCAGACATAAGGAGAACATGCACAGAAAAACTGCACATACACACAGCAACAAGAGATCAAATTGGGGACCAGTGTGCCACCTCTTCACCTCATGTAGACACTTGATCTCAGATTGATTCTCTACCTCAAATCGACTCTTTACCTCAAATCGACTCTTTACCTCAAATCAACTCTTCTCCTCAGATCGACTCTTTACCTCAAATCAACTCTTCTCCTCAGATTGATTCTTTACCTCAAATCGACTCTTTACTCCAGATTGACTCTTCTGCTCTGATTGATTCTTCACCTCAGATTGATTCTTCACCTCAAACTTACTGTTGACCTCAAATTGACTCTTTACCTCAATACACTAAACATTAACAACAATGTGAGACAAAATCATTTACGTCGACTTCCAAAAGTCAGTACAAGTACAGAAACTTCATGTCAGTCATGCCCTTCATGTCATGCATTACAATCACGAAGCGTTTCCTGTGTGGTGTGTTAAGAGGGTGAGGTCCTGGATCTATTTACTCTTCTTCTGTGTAGATGACCGGTCTGAGTTGGACAGTTCAGTGATGTCCATGGTGTCTGCGACCTCCTCGTCCAGTCGAATGCTTCCCCCAAAAGAGCGTCTGAGGGAGAAAGCCTTTGAGTATTGCCATCGGCTTATCGAACAGAGTGACCGGAGTGAGTTCACCACCACAAGCTCGTCTCACAGTCTGGTTTTGTTGAAGCACTTTAATGATCATCCTGTGTAAGTAAGGTCTCCGACACTTCTTTCGTCTACGTCTCGATGTCTTTCGCCATTGGGGTAAATTAAAGTTAAAAAAAAAATTTTAATTTCAAATTTGTTTCATATTGCTTCCTGTTTCACAGTGGCAGTGGAAGCACTCTTGTGAAAACATTTATGGGGTTCATCTGTACTGGAATGACTTCTCAATATGTGGAAATATTGTGAAATGTGTCTGCATTTCATAAAAATGTCATTTTTTTGCATATATTAAGCAAGCAGCTTTCAGAGGTATCACCTGACCCATTGATTAGTGTCGAGAAAAAAGAAAACACTGATTAAATAAATGATATACAGTGTTATTTAAACCAAAATGATGCACACAGCAGAAGTGATGTGTAAAATGTGTAAGACTTCTGTTAAAACAAGCCTGTGATGAGGACGAATGTTCATTCCAAGTAGAAGCAGAAGGCATGTGTAATATGTTGGTTAGATAAACAGTGTTTTTATTGTGCAGTGCATTGTGGAGTCAGTGTCCATAATGGACATCATTTGCAGTGAAGATCCTTCCTACGTGTACCGTGGCTTTCCCTGCATCAAGGCGCTGTATGGCAGGCTGAGTGCAGATCTGGCGTTTGCTCGAGTCCTGCTGCCCATCGCTCAGTTCTACCTCAACCACGGTGAGTGTCCTGCTTCCTGCAAGCAAATGTCTCCTCCAGCCAAAAGGGCTTTGACAAAAAATATAATGTACACGATGGAAATGCAGAGGTTTTCCAAATAGGCACTTATCACACAGAAATGCTGCGCATGTCTAAAGTTTTTTCTTAACTACCTAACATCTTTTGTGTTATCTTTGGATTGAGATGGACTGAGTCTCAGGGTGCGTCTCAATCAGCTTCCTAGCTCCCTAGGTCGTGTATCAGTATATCGTGTACACGAGTTCAGGCACTGGTAAGGATCCAGACACTACACATTGGGACAATGATGACTCTGATCACAACTGTGATTTTGTGATTGAGACAGTCCTTAAAATGGCCGACTCCCTTATCCCTGCCCTGACTACTGAACTAGGGAGCTGATTGAGACGCACCCTTGGTCTTGATACAGTAGCTGTGCTGTGTGTAAATAGCAGCATGTCTGCGCATGTTCTCTATCCAGGCGAAACCGCTGCTGTGGAATCAGAGGCCATCTTCTGCCATCTCTTCAGCCGCTTCCCAGCCGAGCTCTTCAACGAGCCCATGCTGGCCTACGAGTTTGTCCATTTCTGCCTGCACAATGTGAGCGTGCTGCAGGAGAAAGTGGCCATGTACAGGCATAGCTTCCCCAACCTTCTCAAGGTGACCTTTCCTCTCCACCAAGCTCAAGTGACTCACCTCTAACAGTGGACAGATGGAGTGATGTGATGTACTTTACTCTTCATTTTATTCAATAGTTTCTGGCATGGAACAGTCCGGGGCTGATCTCTGAGTATATGGAGCTGCTGCCTTCTCTTTTGGCTCCTGAAACGGCGATTGAGTTACTCCACACACTGCTGGATCTTCCCTGCCTGGCCGCAGCCCTGGACCTCCAACACAGGTTGGCAAGATTTGGGACTTAAACACCTCATAGCCAATTATTCTAGGTTAATGATCATGATCCAAAGTCACAGCCATTTTCAAATTTCAATGTGATTTCCATAACTAGTTAGTAGATATGTATTTGAAAAATGCAAAATCTTTAGTTCTACAGTCCATGGTTTGGTCCACAGTGCATGTGATGTGAGCCACTTTTATATTTATATATATATATGTGTGTGTGTGTGTGTGTGTGTGTGTGTGATGAAAAATATCAGCGAGAATCAAGGGGACGGTGTACGAGACAGTGGTGAGAGCGGCCATGCTGTATGGTTTAGAGACAGT
>CM074967.1:14190490-14202306 GCA_037577455.1 Pangasius macronema | reverse complement strand
AATATCAGAATGTATTTTTGATAGACTTCAAAGCACTATTGTAAGTTGCTCTGGATAAGGGCGTCTGCCAAATGCCACAAATGTAAATTTTAGCAAATTTTAGCAAAAGAAGCTGCTCTTGACAAGACTAATCTGATTATCAAAACACAATCAAGGATCTAGAATAACACCAAGGTTTTTGACTCAATCACGCACATTGGAAGACAGCGTAACTAACTGATTAACAATACCAGTGGATGAGACTGGTGGACCAAAGATGATTATTTCAGTTTTATCACTGTTCAGCTGCAAAAAATTCATGTCCATCCAGCAAATAATGTCACAGAGACAATCAAATAGATTTTGCACCGAACAGTTGTCGTTTGTACTAACAGGAGAATAAAGTTGCGTGTCGTCAGCATAACAATGATATGATAAGTTATGCTTCTGGATAATTTTCCATGGGGAGCATATAGAAGAGGTCCCAAAATGAAACCCTGGGGAACACCATAAGATTGTGCATGTGGTGAGAAACAATTCCCTGTATTAACTGAAAAGGTTCTCCCCTTAAGAGGCAAACCACTTCAACACAGATCACTGAAATCCAACAACACTCTTTTCAAAAGGATCTCATGGTCCATTGTGTCAAAAGCTGTACTTAGATCAAGCAGGATTAAAAGACAGCAGGAGCCAGAGTCAAGAGAGTGTAAAATATTATTAGTGACCTTTAACAAAGCAGATTCAGTACTGTGGAGTTCTCTGAAACCAGACTGAAATGTATCAAAAATGTTGAAAGTACTCAAGTACAAAGAGATCTGAGAATAAACAACATTTTTCCAAGACTTTTGAAATAAAAGCTAGCTTGGAGATAAGCCTGTAATTATTCAGATCATATTGATCAAGAGTATGCCTCTTTAACAGTGGCTGAACCACAGCATGCTTAAAAGTGGCTGGTACAATTCCATTTTCTAGGGTGCTATTAATTATAGCAGTAAAAACCACACTTAAAGCTGGAAAAGACTAAAAAAATCTGAAGGTAGAATATCTGTAGGACAGTTTGTATACTTCATATATGAAACAATGTGAAAAAATTGTGAAGGTGAGACAACTTGAAACTGAGATAAATGGCTCTCATGGTATGTTAGATCTGATGTCCTCAACTTTCTGGATGAAATGATTTAAGAATTGATCACATTGAGCGGTGGAACTTAATAAAAGGGCCACTAGGGGTAGGGCTTAAAAAAGCATTAATGTTACTAAAAAGTACCTTAGGTCTTTGTGCATTTTGTACATTTAAATCTGACATATATCTAAACTGTGCTTTCTTAACAGAGCTCTAATACTGCCTAAGACACTCCCTAAGAGTTTCATAAGATATCTGCAATTTATCTTTCTTCCATTCACGCTCAGCGTGCCTACACTCCTGTCTGAGGGCACGAATAGACCCGTCTAGCCAGGGCTGAGCTTTATGCATCACTTTGGATCTTTGTAACCTAAAGGGAGTAACTGAGTCCAAGGTATTAATGCAAGTACTGTTAAAAAGATCTGTTGAAAAGACACAAATGGATAAAACTTCCACATCATTTTGCAATTGGGAAGATATATAGACATCACTGAAAAACCTGGTTGTGGAGGAATTAAGACGTCTAGAATAACATAGTGGGTGATAGGATTTGAACAATTGACATGACAGCACAGATTCAAAAACAACTGGACAATGATCGGAAATAGCAACATCTCATATTTCAAGGTTTGCCACAGAAAAAAACCAAATGATAGCACCAAATCAAGAGTATGACCCTTCTGTTGTGTAGGTCCAGAGACAGATTGAACAAGATTAAAGATTATACCTTTTACCAGGGGTTTTGACTGGCAACAAACATGTATGTTAAATTCGCCCATAACCAGAAGTCTATCAGTGCGTGACACCACAGATGACAAAAAGTCAGAAAATTCCTGGATGAAGTCCTTATTAAATTTAGGTGGTCTGTAGACCAGTGCACATAGCAAGGGAGTAGAGAAATCAACCTTGAAAAGCTGCACCTCAAAGCTTGAAAATTCATCAGTAGGCAAGAGTCTACAGTCAAAACAGTTCCTGAAAATTGTTGCTATTCCACCTTCACGACCTGCAGTTCTTGGAGTATTAAAAAACATTCAGTCTGAAGGAGTGAGTTCCTTTTGGGCCATTGAGTCACCAGGGCTGAGCCAGGTCTCCATCACAAATTAAAAAATCCAGAGCACGAGCGGTGAAAAAGTCATTCAAGATAAATGGTTTTCCTAGGATTTTTATTAGAGCAAGTTTAACAGGACAGTTCATAGTACAATGTATTATTTGTTGGTAGATATTCCAGTGATCTGAGGTTGTTGAAGTTAGCTCCTCCATTTCCAGCACTTGATCTAGAGCGAAAGTGGCGAAAAGGAGACCAGATGGCCAATATTTGATGATCAATCGATGTGTCGGAGAGAATGGCAGAACATTGTTTGCGTTTAGAGCCGCGATGTACACAGCGTGGGCAACGAGCAATTCCTAAGTTGACACAGGTTTTATAAACTCCAGGGGTGATGAAGAATTCAAACGATAAAGCTTCGCAGATGAGTAGCGATAAACCATCTTGATAAAAACGCACAACCGTAAACAACCGTCTACACAACCGTCTACACAACCATACTGAGAAACGCGTTAGCCTGAACACCACAGGACCACCTCGAAAACCATCGGGTAGGAAAAAGAGCAAACAGGTAAAGGATGCCCCAAACCTTTAAGACCCAATGGAGAATAATAAGCAATAAATCAGGAGGAAAGTCCATATGAACATGAGCTATGTAATCCTCACAGACAGAGTGCAAATCCGCAGTGTCCAGCGATATAATTCCAAAGACGAACACAAACAAGTGACAGCAAAACCCCGTTTTGAGAACATGGGCTCCAGACTTCAGGCAGTCACTGACTGCAAAGGATTTTCATCCAAGTATTAAAATGATGGTTATATTCACAATTATGTCACTTTGTCCAAATACCTTTGAGCCCCTGAGAATGGAGGTACTTTGCTAAAAATGGCTGTAATTACTAAATGGTAAATGCCATATTTTTGTGGAACCTCTTCAAATAAAGCTGAAAGTCTACACTTCAATCACATCTTGATTGTTTTACCTCAAATCCATTGTGGTGGTGTATAAAGGCAAAATCACAAAAAAAACTCATTGTCCAAATACTTCCGGACCTGACTGTAAATGGCTTTAAAAAACCAAAACATGATTCGTTGTATGAATTCATAAAACATTAATTGCACATTTCTAACAGATATTGCCATCACCAAATCAACAAGCCAACAGAAACAAGATAAACAACGCATCGTTTCCTTTCCCTAATATCAAACCGTGTCTGACCCAAGCATTCTCATGTATAAACTCCTAGGTTGTTTGTCCTTTTAGGCCAGTAGGCTGATAAAAGAGGTCAGAGAGGATTTTCTGTCAGAGAGAGAGAGACGGCTGTGTATCGGTCATGCCAGATGGGATGCCGTAAAGCATGGGAGGATGATTAGAGAGCAGGATGTTATCCAAACAGCAGCACTGCTCCAAAACCTCAGAAAAACAGCCATAAAAAACAACTTGCCAGAAAGACAAAATGCAGGACTGACTCAGTAAATAAAACTGAACTCCTCGAGTACATTGCATTCATCCTGGTCCAGCAAAATGAACTTTTGGTGTCAATCAAACACATTTCTAACCTCTGTATACGGAATCAGATGATTTTGCTACTCTACCTTCCCTTCAGATCCCTTCCTCTTAATGTGTATGTGTGTGTGTGTGTGTGTGTGTAGGAGGGTTCTCTACAAGCTGTGCTGTTACATGTTGAAGTGATTGATGACCCGTGTTGCTCGCGGTTACAGGTTACTTGGCGCTGTGTTGAAAGTATTTTTCAGCTTTGTAAGATTATATCCTCGTATTTACAAAACTCGGTCTTGTACGTTAACTGCTGTGTAACTTGTGCACTCCTGAGCAGGGGTGTTGGTAAAAACACCCTACTGCCAAAAGAAAATGACTATGCTAGAGCAAAATTATCTCAGACGGCACATGAACACAGCCTAACATTTCCTGAGACAAAGTTAAAATTATGCTGAGTGGAGTTAACCACTCTTGGGTTGCTAGCGAGGTTGATAGCTATATATACATCCAAGAAAATAAAAAAGAGGTTTGTGTAGAGAACNGATAGATAGATAGATAGATAGATAGATAGATAGATAGATAGATAGATAGATAGATAGATCTAAAACTTGGCTAGTTACTGAGATAGGTAATTTTAACTCAGCTAACGTTCACTGTAATGCTATACAGATAGATAGATAGATAGATAGATAGATAGATAGATAGATAGATAGATAGATAGATAGATAGATAGATCTAAAACTTGGCTAGTTACTGAGATAGGTAATTTTAACTCAGCTAACGTTCACTGTAATGCTATACAGATAGATAGATAGATAGATAGATAGATAGATATATAGATAGATAGATAGATCTAAAACTTGGCTAGATAGTGAGATAGCTAATTTTAACTCAGCTAACTTTCACTGTAATGCTATACAGATAGATAGATAGATAGATAGATAGATAGATAGATAGATAGATAGATCTAAAACTTGGCTAGATAGTGAGATAGCTAATTTTAACTCAGCTAACTTTCACTGTAATGCTATACAGACAGACAGACAGACAGACAGACAGATAGATAGATAGATAGATAGATAGATAGATAACTTTAACTCCAGCTAACTGTACAGACTGCATAATGTTGTTAGCTTATTGCTTCAACTCATCTACTAATACAGCTTGATAAGCTCATTTTTGCTTAGAAAAGAACAAGGTTATATAGCGTGCACCTGTGAACATTACCTCTCTTTGAATAAAACCATCTGCCAAATGAAAAAATATATAAAAGCAGATTTATAGATAGCACTTTAAACGCACACCGTATTCACTAATGATTGTGACTCCTGATCAGAGCTGTCACCTTCTGCTTGTGTCTGAAAAAACCCACTGACCTCCACCACCACCACCACCACCACCACCACCACCACCATCACCATCACCACCAGCAGCAGCCCTCATGTCCTCACAAATCTATCTATATCTAAATATCATGAGAAAGTCTACTTACTCCATGTGTAGCACAGTTGGCTGCATGTTCATACTCGGTTGGCTGGTATCTTTTGCTGGATGGGACTCGGGTGTTCATGAATCTGAAACGACAAACAAATCTTATGTGATTATCATGATTCATTCATTCATTCATTCTATATGCATCTATCATGGTCTATCCCAGCAACACTGAGCGCAAAGCTGGAATTGTTTGTAGGGAAACAGGAGAACCTGGAGAAAACCCTCTTGGACATGGGAGAACATGCAAAACTCCACGCAGACATTAACTGGATCTATGCGTATAAATATAAAGAGGAACCCAGCGAGTAACTGCAGTTTACTTTAATGAATAAGTGGGTCGTTCTTTCTATTTGGAAATTGTGACTGTAATGAAAGTCCTTTTGAATCAATAACCGATAAGACTTTATCGTTGTTGTGGTGCCATTACTTTAAGTCACTGGTGTCATAAGCACAGGTTGTTACACCAGTCACAGTAACATCAGTAACAAATTTCAATTTGTATTTTCCAAGATGGCGGCAACAGCATCTTAAACCACACATCATTAATCTTCAGTAAAAAACTACAGGAAGATTGAATAGTGTAACTCAAGTGACATCTAAATTATCCACAAAAACAAAACAAAAACAAAACAAAACTGAATTTACAAGTAAATGAGTAACTTATAGAGTGTGGAGGGAAGCTCTACTACTGCAGGCTGAAATGGCCACTCACTCTCCTGAACCCTGACTCTGGAAGCAGTATGTTGTGATTTCAAAATACGAGTTTTTAAAATTGTAACGCAAATGACAATAAATGCTGGGAAATTCAATGCAGCTTCTTTTTAAATTATGTATTTTATTAGAAATTATTTTATTGTGTTAATTCAGATATGTAAATGACATTAAATGCATAATATTTTAAAATTGTTTATTTTATTCAAAATTATTTGATTGTGTTAATATTGTGTTTTATGTATTTGATAGACCTCACACTTATGTTCAGCCTGTGACATTAAAATGAAAAAGGAATCTTTTTTTTTTTTAAATGTCTGCGAAAGCCTCTACTATATTTTTCCAGCACTTTTGGCAGTTTCAAGGGAAAATGTACACAATGACAAAAGACTAACACATTTTTTTATTGCTTAGGAAGTCATACAATGATGTCGGTTATGTGGGGATTCTTGAGAATTTTTCAGCTATATCATGACCAGTAATTTAAGGGACAGGTTTGTCACCATATTCTGAGAATGACTCAAATGAAAAATTAGCAAGAGTTAGCATGTATGAACTCTCCAAAGAAAGAGGATTGTCTGGACAAGGCCTTCAGCTTCTGAGTATGTAGGGGATGAAAGAAGGTGATATTCCTGTTTCTTTCAGAAACATTGTGAATTCAATTCTTCCTATTATATCCTATATATACGACTATCTATGTACTACTATGTATACTAATTCAGGACAAATGATATTTTCTGTGTAGTATCTTAAAATAAAAACATAATCCCTGAATTTTCAGCACCCTAAACTCAAAGGTATGAGGAGTTTCGTATAAGCAGCTCAGCACAATTGTTAAAGGTTAGCGTGAACATGACGTTGAACTTAATTTTGGGAAACTGAGCTCTGATGTGTAAACCAGCCATGCTTTCTCAATGCCAAACTAAACAAGAGTCCTCTGCCAAATATTTTTGAAGCTACGTGCCCTAACTGTTGACACTGGTGAACATCATACACAACTCGTACAATAAGCAGACAGACAAGGGCATAGAAATGCAGGCAGCGTTTTCCTAATGGCAAACTCGAGTCCTGAACATGGCAGGAACAAAGCCGAGCCACGACTGAGTTTGTGCCATTCACCCACAAATGCAAGCGATTATTGACCTGTAGAGACATATCCCCTCTGGTCCCATCTAATGACTCATGCTTATTTCCTGGCAATCATTGATTTAATCATTTTAATTACATAGGGCACAGCAGAGTTAAATAAGGATGGGCTTTGTAACTACTTACCCTTAGAGTTGAACCCCATTATTTGAAATGATAATATAATCTTCCAAACCAATGAATGAAAATATATATGTGGTTATCCCAAGCATAACCACGTCTGTCGATGATGCCGATCCGGAATCTTATTCTAATCCCGATCACGTTATAGGAATTTTCCCAGCACTTTGTGGCTGCCTGGCATTGGCAGGTCTAATCCTGCGTGGAATCCGTGCTCTTTCACATCACTCAAACACTGAGGTCAGGGTCACCGTGACAACCGGTGGCTTGGGGATTCACTTTACATTTTCTGCCAAAACATCCTTTATTTGTTTGCAAGATCACATAAAAGTGGACACGACCAGAAACCAGTGAGTCCTTGGAACGACAGGAGGAAATGTTTAAAATGTGCTTAACTCTGATGAAATCTAATCAACTGCAGAGTTGTTTCTGTTTCCCAGAAAATGGACAGTTACACAAGAAGCTTCCATATAGCGGAGAGCGAGGCACAGCGTAACGCATTTTGGTTTTCACTAAGTAACTGCACAAATATTTAAGTTAGAATAATCATGTTTTTTTTATACAAGCAACATATACATCTACGCCAGAAGCGAACACTTGAGCGTTGTTTCCTGCACTTACCGTTAATGTACAGTTCCACAGAAAGTGATGGAATGTGCAACGTTACAACTTACCCCATGGGTGGGGTTAATTATAACAGACAGAGGGTTAGTTGTAACAGTTGATATGTATGAAACATATATTTTCTAACCAAACTGCATTATATTATCTATATAAATATTAAAGACAGACCGACCAATTGATACTACATATGTCAAATTATATATGGCTAATATATACGACATGAGACTGCGTCCAACACTGGCACATTTTTTGTAAACAAGGTAGGGCAGCAAATAAAAAACATGTTTTTAGAAGTTTTCTCATTGCACTATGGGAAATAAATAACCTGCGTAACCATGTAAAATTGCCTGACCATTGTTTTTAAGGACAATTCACCACACACAAGGTTTTTCTTACTCGGTGTTTCGTTCTGTGAATAAAAAGCTTTCAAGAAATTACATGAGAGATAATTAACTTCTTGTCATAGTTTACGAAAGGTGGCTCAGTATGGAGGTTGTACTTAAGCCTGTCTAACCCTTGCTACATTTCAAAAACGTTGCTACGTTGCAGGCAAGAAGTCGATGATTAAAGTAATCTAAGGGTGGATTCTGTAACTTACATACACAGCTCAGTAACCAATAAACAACTTGTGGTGAAAAAAATGACTTTTTGCCACAGATCTTTTTGCGAACACAAGCCGAATCATTCTGAAACTTGGCTGCAGATCATTGCTAGCAAGTGTGGTAATGTGGCCAGAAGTACACGCTGCTTGACCTTGTGTCATAACATAAAAAGTCCATGTTACAATTCGCCCTGCGTTATGTTGTGCCCACATGCTCCTCTATCTGTGTCCGTTGCAAAGCACGCTTTTGTAACCATCAGGCACATTCTAGCAGTTGTAGCCTCCGCACAGGGATAAGCACACACACGCATGTTTGTCATATTGATGATGGTTTAATTAGAAAGCAGGAAAGTTGTCCCAGGTGTGTTGATTGAACCGAACGTGCGTAATTTCATCACACTAACTGAAAAAAACCTGACAGAAGAAAGCTAAACGGCTTTCTGCTAAACCGAAACAATGGCTTGTGAAGTACCCTGTCCTCTGTATTGTGTAAAAGATATTTTTGGCACATTAACAAGAATGAGATGAGATGAGATGAGATGAGATGAGATGAATTCATACAATGGATGATAAATATTAGGCCAAGGGTTTGTGCCCAGTGTGTGTGTGACTGGCTTTTATAATGAGAACACATAACAGCATTGCATCACGTCACTCCTGCTCAGAGGAATATCTATATGATGTGAGAGAATATATTACATTTACATAGACGTATAAGATATGTATATTATATTACAGCTGGGCATTGAGCTGTCATGGGAGAGAATCATTCACTAGCATGTAGACATACAGTATAAAATGAAATTGAATTGCTACAAAACTGCATAGGTGTGCACATGACAATGACAATAGTCATTCTATATATTTATTGGCACCTCCATGGTGTGTAAGTATGCAGCAGTAGTTCTAGGCTCAGCTTTGCCTGCTGTAATATAATAGTAACACACTGAGCACTGAACAAGTGGCCACTATGCCAGTGCCTAGTGAAGCAGAACAATCCTGATCTCTGTGCCTCAATAGATGATTAATAGAGCTGTTCTGGGGTCCAAGTCCAAATTTCCCTTCAGAAATAGCCCAGTTGCCTTCTCACACGCTGCCACAGCAAATCACTAGTCCTGGGTAACTACACAAACATCGGACATTTGGCTGTATTGCTGAACTCCTTTAACTGTTTAGGGCAATTTTTGCCAGTTCCATTGAGCAAATGTGCTCATATTGTTTATGATCACACACTTATTAATATTATTACTTTTTACGGTGCAATTATGTCACCTAATATTGAATGTCAAGGCAACTGGACTTGTGTTGTAATGTGAAGTTATGTAAGGTGGGCAATGCCCCAATCATGGGCCTCAAACTTGAGCATTCCTGCTCTCACATCCTGTTCTGTTAAAAACTCCCAGGTTCCTGCTTCAAATGGGCTCATTCTATAAATCTGTTATTTACATGCCACTGAATATATGTGAGAAATTACATATTACATCAGAATATTGATTTAAATGATTGGAAAGCTGTATCTGCTTTACTTTTTGGCAGTCAAAACTTTATGGCTCGATATCTTAAAGTCAGGATTGTAAACAGATCCTTCAGATGTTTCCATTAGTTAATGTATTTTACACCACAGCGCTGTTGAATTCTCACATCTGATTGGATTATATTCTGTAACAGATACAGAACTCTATATAATTGAAATCACAGGTTTATATTAATTCTAACACATTATTGTTTCTAGAGTAACAGATAATTCACAGGGACTTGTATAACGGATGCTCATGATGTGATACATAAAATGAGTCTTATAATAAACCATTTTAATACCTTTTTTTCCCCATAACGAATCCATCTGCACTGTTAATTCTGATTGTATTAATGCTCCACATCTACTTCATTACTGCTGCGAATGTTGTCAGTCCATTCGTACATTTGTACACACACTTCTGCTAAATTTGCATTCGCTGACTTCAGCAGCTTTTTGCAGCTTTTATGTGTATTAGTAGCTACAACCAACACCATGGAGTGACAATAAAAGAATCCTGAATAAAAAATACACACTGGTTGATCATTCCACATCATCAAATGTAAATAGAAATGATTAACATATAAGACATATCGTTCACAGCATAACCGGAATAAAACGTTTGGTACATGCCGCATATGGAAATGATCGACTTTGGGGTAGTAACAGTATCACACCACTCCATCGTTGATTATTTTCCTATAACAACACACCCTCTCATGTTTTATTCCTTAAGCATCAGACATGATGTAGGCCAGGCCACTCTGACCAGCATGCAAAGGCTGCAATGTTCTCAGCTCTACACAATGAAACCTCTTCACTCATGAGCTTGCCTCCAAGCTTAAACACACCCTAGCTTGGAGTCAGGAGACATAAATATTTAAGAACTTCATTCTGTTCATAATGCCATGATGAAACATTAAGAGGTTTGGTAGATGTATGCTGTAAATACACAGTACATGATCAGTGCCACACCGTATGCTGGTATACAGACACCAAAACACAGACACACACAGATAACGTCAAGGGTCTATAAAGAACAAGACGTGTCCGATCCTGAAGAGAATGCAAGAAATGAGAAGGTAAATCTGTGCGCAAAGTAAAAGTGAAAATGCTGTGGAGTTTGGGGTGTTTATATAAGCAGGGTGATTTAAGATCAAGGGGAAACATTCGCATGCTTTAATTAGGAAATTAAATCTTTGATAGACATGGCAAGCTATTCAGACCATCACAAACTTTGAAGCATTCTTGCTTCTTAAACCTTTCAAACTTTTCGGGGCCCGTGAAATGAAAAACAGAAAAAACTATGATAATGTATAATGTATATATTGTTAATAATACGTATAAAATATATAGAATCATGAGATTCTAGAGAGAACTGACCCACCAGGCTGTTTCTCAACAACGCTGTCAGAAGGAAAGGAACAAAAAAGGGAAAATAAAGCTTTGCTTATCCTGAAGGAAACTACCCCATCCTGTCAACATCCTCCACACACACACACACACACACACACACACACATTCCTTCACTCATAACCTGAGTATACTCAGCTCTGATCACTGTACTACAGTGCAAACACTGGCTATCAGGATAGTCCATATACATGCACCTTCATTTCAATAAAGAATTAAACACTCAGTGAAGAAAAAGAAAAAGAAAGGCTGCCTGAAGTCACCTGATTGCTCTGATCTGTTTACTTTCTCTGTTGCGCAAATTCTTCACTTCTTTGTGCTGAAAGTTTTTCTCTTTTTTTTGTGGAGCCTCTAGAGAGCAACAGGACCAACAACCATCTATAACATTATAAATAAAGAACAGACACTTAGGACTAAGTGACCTGGTTTTGATCATCGCGTTCATCTGTTCAAAGAGAAACCGTGTAGTGATAGATAGATAGATAGATAGATAGATAGATAGATAGATAGATAGATACTCACAGTAAAGCTGAGGCTGAAAAGCAA
>CM074967.1:14149199-14187013 GCA_037577455.1 Pangasius macronema | reverse complement strand
TCCACTCCAACCTTCACACACCATGTCTTCATGGAGCTCGCTTTGTGCACAGGAGCATCATCATGCTGGAACAGGTTCGGGCCTCTTAGTTCCAGTGAAGGGAAACTGTAATGTTACAGCACACAAAGACAATTGTGTGCTTCCAACTTTGTGGTAACAATACCAAGAACCATGGTTAATGGCTCCATATTAATGCCCCCCAGTTTTGGAATAGGATGTTCAGGCATAAAGGGGTGTGATGGTCAGGTGTCTACATACTTTTGCCCATATAGTGTATCTAAAGACAGATCCAAATGCTTATTCATGGGTGGAAACATAACACACACGCATTGCAGCTGATTGTATGTGTGTTAAATGATGTTGTTGTGCTATAATTGTGCTATAATTATCTTATTTTAAAAAAGTAAATGAAGTCATCCCTCCATATTTAACCACCCTAGATGTCTAAGGAAAGCATCCATTAATTTGTTTAATCAATTTGAACAGGATTAATTGACCATTCACTTTAATCGTGTAAATCATGTAGTGGTTTGAGAAGATGATAACAGATTTGTAAGATGATTAATCCAAAGCAAATATACTATTTCTCCTAAAGGAAGATGTATGTACTGGAGCATGAGGTGTACTGGAAAACACACACACACACACACACACACACACACACACACACACACACACACAAATAATAGATTATTAAAATATTATGACTGTTGTGTAGGTGAATCTTGAATTGTAGTTAGTTTTTTTAAGTTATTTTAGTATTACTTTTATTATTAATTAATATTATATATATTTTTCCAGTCTTTGAAGATATTTACATACGTGTTTGTGTCTGTTTAATGTATCCTTCTTACTGTATGTGCAGATGATTGCAATTTAAAAAAACAAAAAAGTGAATAAAGCATGTTGGTGATTGTAAAAGAAAACTTGAAAATGGTGTTGGTAACATGAGTAGTTGACAAATTGCACATTTTTGTCAGGTCTTCAGCTCCTGTCCTCTGACTTTCCCTTTAAATGTGTACTGACAGGACGCACGTTGTAGTTTCTGCGCATGCGCAGTAGGATGGGGTGCAAACACTTGAGGGAGAAAAACAACACCACGACCACTGAACTAAGCGAGGGTGGCACTAAATGCACTCTTTGGAGTGATTAGCGGTTTGGAGACATTATCGTTTAAAAAAAAACAACCCTGTCCATAGTTACTTCAATTTCGATTTTGACTTGACTTGTAGATGGTGTGCTCATGAACCTGGCCAGTCAGAGCGGAGAGGCCGGCTGCAGCCAGCTGCTCTTCGCCAACTTTAACCAGGACAACACGTAAGGCAGAGCGGGGAGCCGCGTCACTGGGGCTCGGGGATGAGGCCTGCTTTAGCTTTTCACTCTTACCTCTCTTACTACTGGCAGTTTATTATGACACTGCAGCTATACATCAGGTCGTATGAATTCTAAGATATAACGAATCGGTGCACAGGTAGTTAGTTAGCTGGCTAAATGTAAAAAAAACATGTGACTTAAATAATTTAATTATCTTTCTAGCTTAACTAGTGCCTTAGATATTGTGCTTGGTCTCCTGAAATACAAACAACACGCGACGTTAAGAGCTAACCCGTTTAATCAGTGTAAATGAAATAAAAAATATTTACGCCAAATAAATATTGCTCGTTAATGTGTAACCTGCTTATCTAGTTGTAATGTCCACTAGTTAACTAGCTAGAAACAGCATGAAACGTGTTGGACGTGTGAATGGTCATCCTAGCAATGGTAGCTTTGAATAAACTTCCTGCATGATTAGCAGGGGTTGGGGTTGATTTAGTGTTTTAAAGTGTGTTTTAAGACATTTCACTTTGATATCGCACTCACTTCAAAATCAGCCATGAGCTAAACCTCAGTGTTTTTGGGCAGTGTTTGCTAGCGGCTAGCTGCTGTACTAGCTACATGACTTAACACTCAGTTTTAGTGTTAAAGGTGCAATAGCCGACTTTTTAAAATTTATTTTTTTAGTAGAAATAATTGGGAAAATATGTACAACATTTATTTTAAAAAAAGGTTTAATCCTTAGCCTCAGCACCAGTGTATTTCCTGGCAGAGAAAATCTGTTTGGAAAACTGCCTTCCGGTCCGTAGTGCTTGATTGTGTTTGGATGGGCTTCCTGTCAATCATTTTATAGCCACGCCCCCATCTCAGTCTGAAATCAGCAAACACACAGCCAAATAATTCTCTGTGTAAAAAAAAAATCACTGATTCGAAAAAACTTAATGAGAAACACAGAATAAACACTTTTGACAAGTTTGAGCGATAAGATCTTGCCTAATGCACCTTTTTAATATCAACTTGTTATTAATTTACTGAACTCAGTGCCTTTGATCATAAAACCCTGTTTATTTTCCAGTTTACAGCTCAGACATTGGCCATTATGTTAACGTGTGAAGGCTGTCAGTGTGTGAAGTGTTTACTGCTTTATATACCGAGAGAGAGAGAAATGTGAGAGATGAGAGACTGTTGAGAGATTTTCTTTTTAAATATCTTCTCTTTCCCGAACAGGTCCTTAGCAGTTGGTACGAAATCTGGATACAAGTTCTTCTCTTTGTCATCGGTTGACAAATTGGAACAGATTTATGAATGTAGTAAGTATCTTGTCATATGTAGAGCAGATTGCGTGTATAACCTAAAAGCACTTAATGTCATCATTGTTTACTTTGAGTCTGAATGAACGGACGTTTGGTACGAGTAAACCTAAATGTGAGGTTTGTTTTGATGCTCACAAATCCAGCTTGTTCTGACCAGCTACCAGATCACAGGCTGATCTGGACAAATAGATGATTCCTGGTAGATGAGAAAGTTTATGGATTGTGTTAAGAACCTTGCGCAATGATGTGACTAAGAGTGAGTCTCAAAGATTTGTTAATCCATGGTCATGTAATAGGGAAACTGTTATTAAAAAACAGATGGCTAAGATGGTGTCCAGGCTGGTCGCTGGTCGCTGGTCAGGCCACGCTGGCTTTTTCAGCAAGCTATAGCAAATAACCTGCTATACCTTGTAAGTAAAATATATATATATATGCTAAAATATACTAAACATATTTTACCATAAAATATATAATAATTAATACGTTGCCAGCCATGGCAAAAAAAAAATATATATATCATTAATAAGCTAGGTAATGAGTGCACTGAATAGGAAAAAAAAGATTATAGAGTTAAAAATATAAATAAAATGTTTCATTATTTCTTAAATAGACAATTAAAAAAAAACTTGCGTTTTCATTTTTCTCTATTATATCCCATCATTCTAGCACATTTATCTATGTCCTAATTTACTCATACAACACTTCCTAATCTCGTAATATTATAACGAGGGGCGTGGCTTATGCACCATTGGATAAGTCTAATTTGCCACGTCATCGGAACACTGTGAGTTCGAATGCACCGCGAGTACAAGAGATCAAAATTGCTTGAAAGATTGAGAGATCAGAATTGGTCGTGTTCTCTTGTCTCTTGACTCTCCCTTGCCAATCACAGCATCGCTAGCCAATCGTAGGTGTCTGAGAGATCATGTATGCGGAAGAGGGCGGATAGCTCTTTCCTTTGGGTGTGTTATGCTGCGTTCACTCTCTCCGGGTGGTAGCTGTCGTCTGATGGGTGGGAGTTGGTCAAGACCATAATAGGGGGAAGAAATAAATAAAATAATAGGATTTGATGATGTCAGTGAGCCTATGCAGCGTTTTAGAAAGGACCATTTTTACCATCAAGAACATAAACACACTCCCAGCGCGGACGAATAAACCTCCGTGATGGCGTATCTTCTTAGCAGTGAAGATGTACAGCTTCTGATGATGACTAGACAGTTATGTTTATTTGGACGCAGATGTTCAGCTGGCTACAGCCTGAAGTGTCGCAGTTATACTCATCACACATTTCACCCTTAACTTCCTGAATACTTGTGTTCTCTCTCTCTTATACGATGATGTAGTAAGCTGACCATCATGTTCCGATTCAAACCACTCTAGATGAAACGTTTGCCCTTAAAGTGCTGTCTGTAAACATCTTGAAAAGTGTTTTGTCTTGTGTCTCGTTTTCCACAGCTGACACGGAAGATGTGTGTATTGTGGAAAGACTGTTCTCCAGTAGCCTTGTTGCTATTGTGAGCCTAAAGGCACCTAGGAAGCTCAAAGTGTGTCATTTCAAGAAGGGAACCGAGATATGTAACTACAGCTACTCGAACACTATACTGGCTGTAAAACTGAACAGACAGGTGAGCACACGCGTACACACACACACGGCTGTGTAGCGATGTAAAGGATTTGTCGATCGTGTAGGAACGTAGGCGGTTAAATCGCATCACTCTTTCTGTGATTGTGCGACTGGAGTTGACTAACAGACAGTTTTCCTTCTATATCTTCAGTCTGTATATAGTTAATGGTGCATCAAATGGCTGAAACTCTTTGTTTCTTTTAAACAGAGATTGATAGTATGTCTGGAAGAATCACTGTATATCCACAACATCAGGGATATGAAAGTACTTCATACAATTCGAGAGACTCCTCCAAATCCATCAGGTGTGCAGATTTCTTAAACCTACTCAACTTACTTTTCATGTCTTAACAGTTTTCCTATTTCTGTAATTTTACAAACGGTGATCAAGGCATCTGTACGTCTGCGCAGTTACACTGCAGGATCCTCTTTCACAACAGGATGTTCACAGATTTCACGCTTCTCCTTTCACAACAGGATGATGAAACGTAATTTTGATACCGATGCTTTGGGAAGCGAAACGGTCTAAACGCCATGCGTCGGGATGTTGTGGCAGCCAGTTCATGCTGGTTGCATAATAAATAATAAGTAACCATGATGTTTTTGTTAACGAGTTTGATCTTGTCTTGGTTTTAGGATTATGTGCACTTTCAATCAGTAATGACAACTGCTACCTGGCGTATCCAGGAAGTGCAACAATAGGGGAAGTGCAGGTTTTTGACACTGTTAATCTGGTAAGTTTCAGTTCTTCATGTTACTTACAATTGTTGGATCAGACTAAAGCTTATCATTATAAAATGTTCCACGTGGCCTGCATATGATGGATAGTTAAAGCATAAATGGTGATATTTCTGTCTTCCAGAGGGCCGCTAACATGATCCCGGCTCACGACAGCCCGTTAGCAGCACTGGCTTTTGATGCAAGTGGAACCAAACTCGCCACAGCTTCTGAGAAGGTTCGTGTTTTCATTTGTTTACGGATTTAAAAGCCGGTTTGTTTCTCTCATTTATGTTCGCAATTTTGTGCTGTTTTCTAGGGAACTGTTATTCGGGTGTTCTCCATTCCAGAGGGCCAGAAGCTCTTTGAGTTCAGGAGGGGAGTGAAGAGGTAACGGATAACACTGCAGAAAAATCTAGCCTTATCCAGAGAACCCTAGCTGCAGAGTGTAAAATGTATAAGTAACATCAGAGAGTGTTATCAATAATTGCAAGCAGAGATGTAAAAACATGAACATGTGTGTTTTTTTTTTTGAATTGCCAGATGTGTGAGTATCTGCTCCCTGGCCTTCAGTATGGAAGGACTTTATCTGTCTGCCTCTAGCAACACAGAGACGGTTCATATCTTCAAGCTGGAGACGCAGAGGGAAAAGTATGTTACTGAAACTGAGTTGCATCAGCTTTGAAAGTTGTGAAATCTTCACTGTGATAATCTTTAATGTGTTTTTTTCCCCCAGGTTTTGCAAGAAATAACTCTTCTATAATTTTCTTCTGGTTTAGCTTTTGCTTTGTCTTTACTTCTCCACACCAGGCCACAGGAGGAGCCCACTACTTGGACGGGATACTTTGGGAAAGTACTGATGGCCTCCACTACTTATCTGCCCGCGCAGGTGTCTGAGATGTTCACACAAGGACGGGCCTTCGCTACAGTCAGACTGCCATTTTCAGGACACAAGAACATCTGCGCTCTAGCCATGTGAGAATTACTTCTTGTTGTTGTTGTTGTTGTTGTTGTTTTAATGTGGTGTCTTCATGTGCGATTGATGGAGCATATATCATTTTGCTCTCGTCAGAATCCAGAAGATTCCACGTCTTCTGGTGGCGGCAGCAGACGGCTACCTTTACCTGTACAACCTGGACCCACAGGAGGGGGGAGAATGCACACTGATGAAGCAGCACAAGTAATGCACTCACTCATATGAAGCATTTATACAACCATAACCAGCAGCCGTGTGGTGTGATGCATGTTACCAGCTGAAAGTTGCTTATTTTCCAAAACATGTCCCAAAGTGTTTTCTTCCTCTAATACCACACAAGTTTGCCAGCTATTACAATTTTATATTTATTAAAGAGTGAAACGTCCTGCATGTTTATAGGAGAGCTAAAGTGGCCACGCTGTCTGGGTGCGAGGGACGGCGTACTCTCTCTCCCGTCCATCACAGCGATGCTAGGCAGTCAGGGCGTCTGTGAGCTCGAGTATGCGGAAGAGGGTGGATAGCGCTTTGCTCGGAGCGTGTTAGGTTGCCCCGTGATGCCGCATGAGCAGCAGTTTGAAAAGATTCGAAGGGGGAAATGCAGCTTGTCACGTAACTGACGAACTTGCAAAGCCCTCCGTCCTTAAGACTGTTAGAAAGCACTAATACTGGAGACTCCTTCCAAAAAGTGCTACTACCCTAGTGCTATCTCCATATTGGTTATTACTCCTTTTTTTTCTTCTGTTTATGCAGAGTGTCCATCAAATGCTCCACATAGCTATTGTAGAAACATTAATATATTTGCTCAAGTGTATTAATATAAAGCTGTGATTTGTCTTGAAGTAATCAACACCCATTGGCCAATCAGAATTGAGGATTCTCCCCTCAGCGTTGTTATTGTAGAGGGACCGTATCTATATTCTGATGTTTACAGGTTAGATGGAAGCGCTGAACCTGCAAATGAAATTCTAGAGCAGACGTCCCATGAGCGCCCGCTAGTGGCACAGACCTACAGCACTGCCGTTGCCAAAGGTAAGAACTCTACATCTTGGGCTTTTACGTCCTTCTTGTCCTGGCATGAAACCGTGTGTGTAACCCGTAAGCGACCGTGTTCCTCTAGGTTACCCTGAGGATCAGGGAGCAGTGGGTGGAGCTGGTGTGGAGGACGACGTGAATGCCCTGCACCTGGATGAGGAAAATGAGCAGCCTCCCCTAATCCTGGAGACAGACTGAGAGCTCCAGCCCCCTCCCCCCCGCATCCCTCACGCCACGGGGCAGGAAACAAATCATGGAGTTACATTTCAGAGGGGGCGCTTTTCTTCCTCCTCTGGCGCTGCTATGAGAAAGGGGTTAAGAACAGAGGGCATTTTGTAAGCAAGCCTAGCTGTAGCCTTCTTGTCTGTTATGTATAGATGTTTCACTGTCCGTTCCCCATTTGTGGCTTTTTAAACCTGGTGAATTTTGACGCCCAAGACTACCTTTTTCCTATAATACTAAAGCAAGAAGTCCGAGCTGCAGCCATCCTGTCTAGTAGCTTTGCATGTACATGTGCCAAGTGCAAGAAGACATTTTGCTCTTACGTTCATGGTTCTGATGTGTTCAGTGGACATTCTCCTCTTGAGCCTTGACATGTGCTTTAAAGTGTGCGCGTGTGTGTGCTTGCGTGCGTGCGCGCGCGTGTGTGTGTGTGTTTCTTTTTTTAAGCACAAGATAGCTAACTTGATATGCTTGCCACACCATACTGTGCAATGTTTTTTTTTTTTTTCTTTCCATTGTGTTGGAAATGTGGGGCGTCTCATCTGTGGCTGTTTCTGTGCCGAAATGTGAATATAGTAACGTTTATGATGCCTTCATGTTATTTTGCCAGCTTAACGATTATTAAGATGACACTGACAGTCTAAACAGTATTCATCACTGGCTGCGCTTCCCTGATCAGCAGGATCAACTTTAGTTTTTTCCCAGAAATCGACAAAAGGAGACACCTCCTTTATTTCTAGACCAATATCCCCACTACTTTATGGACCATTTGGTTATCCAGTTGGGCGGATGGAGATTACAGGTCGGCGTCACCCCTCTCCCTAACCCCTCCCTCCCTAACCCCTCCCTGTCTTCCCTTACCCTGATATAATCGCAGAATCTTATGCGCCACTGAGACTTTATAAAAGCATCGACCATATCATTTGGAGTGGAAATGATGTGTTTATTTGGGTAGATGTTGGTGTGCAAACACTGCCCTGTGATATTATGTAATAAACTGCCAGCCATTGTCTGGTTTTCAGTTTAATTACTGGATTGTGTGAATATCTATCTAGTCTGAATATCGTTAATATATCCCAGCTCATCTGTCAAGTAGAGCTGAGCTCATTGTGGTGGCAACAATTCCTCCATTTATACCCAAGGAAGCTGAAGGTTCCTAAGGGCGGACTGTTCTGTTATAAGACAGATGTTGGAAAAGCTGCAGCCTGGATGGTGCGAGTCTGTCTGTGGTATGTTCCCATGGACATCCCAGAGGACCTGTTTGTTACACACGGCTGTAGCTCCAGTCACATGATCCAAGGGTGGAGGCAGATGAGGTCAATATGTTTCTCAAGACTTCTCAAGTTCTCTTGAGACGTAAATAAAAGCTCACGTATGTATCTATAAATATACAGAACCATATTTCAAGTGTGTTCAGGAAGAAGAAGATGGATAAACAAGAATAAAAACACACACTGGGCTTATATATTTGCAGAGATTTCCTGAGGTTGGGTTCCTGAACAGAGCTCTCGCACTAATCTGTCATTTCTATGCATGAGTATCTCTTGAGCATGATCTAATGTCAGCATTTCAACAATGATAACAATGATATCTGATTGACCTTCATCACCCAGTGAGCTCTGACAACCATAGGCCACTCTAATTTTTTAAAAATGATTTTTTTTTTTTGTATAAAATGTGAATTGTTCCATACAAAGATTCAATAAAATCTCTGATTCAAAAATATAACTGAGGAGTTTTTTTNTTTCCAATTCCAGTACATTTATTCAAATGTATTCATTTAATGAAAATTTATGACCATTAATACTCAATAAGTGAGCAGTACAACAGTTAGAAACTATTCCCAGCAGTATCAGGATTCCAAGTGCACAAATCTGCTTTTATAAGAATAAGTGCTAGTTAATACATTATCGATAATTATCCATGAAATGATTGATTTTTTTTTTTACTTAAAACCAGCACTCAACATTATGATCCAGTTTTGTTTTTTTTTTCAGGACACCATGAAGTCCACTTTTAGACAATCTTCAGATCTTTCATGGCAGATTCAAGGGTCTGTGTAGAGGAAAAAGTGTTTTAGTAAATAAACATGGTGCTTTGCCCAATATGAAGTATTAATGTTAATATGTGAATTAGCAGCAATTATTAATTAAGGAATAAAAAAATAATAGGAAGCAGGAAGAATATGCTGAGTTTCACCTTTACATCCCAAATGGCCATTCCTCCATCCATCCCAGTGGTGCAGAATTTGGTGCACTTTGCTTTCCCTCCATCAAGCACTGAGATTTGGCTGAGAGAGACAGACACTGGTTATGCTATGCTATGCTATACTATACTATACTATACTCATGGGCATCAAGAAAGGCATAACTATCCAGATATTTGAACATGTAGCTCAGTAGCACAAGGCTGAGATTCTGTGCTAGTGAAGTGAAAAGGTACCCGTTCAGATCCCCAAACTACCAGATCAGGTTCTTGAAGCAAAAATCCACCCTGAACATCTCGCATATTAAATCTTTATAATTAACATGTGCTTTTCAACTCCCAAGATTATCTAATTTTTTATTAATATCCTGGGTTTTTTTTAACACGTTTGTCAGTTTTCACTTTGGTTAATATATTACCCACAATGCCATTTGTCTACCCGCTGATAGTGATGCCAGTGGGAGTTCGTCTCTATGGAAAAAGAGTGATGCAGCAGCGCTTTAGTCCTTTAGTCAGTCCAGCTATCTCACCTCCTCATCTGTAAACTCTACCTCAGACTGGTCAAGTTTTTTTAAAAAAAAAAAAAAGCTTCAACTTTCATGCTAATACCATACCGGTTCTCATCAATTGGAAATGACTCGCTGCTGCTAGGGATGGTCCCACATGGACAGCCTGAAGATCGTCGAGATTACTGAGGGTTGTACCACTTACAAACCATGAAGATGGTTTTGGACCACAATCGATATGAACAGTCTTGCTACGATGGCTCAGGACTACAAATGCTATGATAGCTTTAGGACTGCGATTCCCACGAAGTGTCCATCAGTGAACAGTGGATAACCTCAACAAGACTTCATGTGAAAACTGTAATGAATTTCCTGGTTACACAACTGCATTATTTATAGTCGCACTATCTGTTGCACCCAGATGAGGATGGGTTCCCTTTTGAGTCTGGTTCCTCTCAAGGTTTCTTCCTCATATCGTCTCANAGGGATAAATTCATTCATTTAAAATGTATATCCTGAATGCATTTATTTCTGTAAAGCTGCTTTGTGACAATGTCCATTGTTAAAAGCGCTATACAGATAAAACTGAATTGAATCTAATTGAATTGAACATCGTGCTTGTCATCTCAGATCTGAGCCGAGTCTCTGCTTTAACCCGGCGAAACCCGATGATCAGAAATCACTGAAATATTCGTTAAATGGCATTGTTTCTTCGCTAGAGATGTATCCCTGTAAGATCACAAATCTATCAATATAAATATATTTCATGTGTTACAGGGTGGACTTTTCCTTTAAACACCACCCCAACCCTCAGCTCCAGGACCACTGTCCAACCGATGAAGCTAATTGTTCCTAAAGGCAAATGTACAAAATCTAAAGACCAACCTGATGCTGTTTTTGTGCAGGGACTCCAGCACGGCCTCCTTGGTGTCCGACGTGGCCTTCTTGTCCAGGTTCTGGAAGCGCTCCCTGGCAGTCATTCCTTTCTGAGTGCTCTGCTTGGGAACATCAAGTTTCCCCCCGAAAGCCAGAGCCCCTTTTCCAGCATCGTAGACAAACAGCACAGGGTAACAGTCGTGGCCCTGAAACCCATTTCACAGTTAAATCAAGCACTCACAGCTTTGCTGTCATGAGGAGTGTGAGATGCCAGCACTTACCGCTGCCACTAAGCTGTTCTCCGTGATGAAGGTCACACAAAGCAGGGGAAGGGTCTCTGAAGTCAGACTGGTGATGCTGCCACAGCAGAAAGACAGACTTTTAGAAAAAGCTTCGTATGAGCGCTTACACAGGTAATTTGGTATTCATGAAAAACCTGTACATTGAGAAAAAAACATTCGCATAAGAAGAATAACTAATGTAAATCTCGACTTGGCTTGGCTTGGCTTGAAATCAAATAATTTTAATGAATTACTACTACTTATTTTTATTACGTTTACAGCATTTAGCAGACGGCCTTATCCAGAGCAGCTTATAGAAGTGCTTTGGAGTCTGTTGTCAAAAACATTTCACCTCACTTCATTTACATCTAATTCTCCTTTTCTGTAATTCCTCTCTAGACTTTGACCGTTTCACGTGATGTTACGCTGCTAGATATTTTTCATTGGTGTGGAAGTGAGTCAAAATAACTTCCACTTCTGCCTTTTCTTGCACTGCTAGCAGTTATGTCGTGTTGCTAGCTCCACCATACGCATGACCTTTTATGGAGTTTTGTGGGAATAACTACATGCGAATGCGCTGCATCAGGAACGCACTTTGCACATAATGGCTGGTCCACATACGCACGCACACGAGTACAAAGAAAATCAGTGTTTATGAAACTTTTGTAAATCCAGCAGGAATATTCAATTCAGTTTGACTTACATAACCATTTACACACAACTTTAATAAAAAAGATTGATAAATGAGGCCCAGTGTGTAAAGATGCTGATTACTGACACTAAACCACATGCTGTTGATCACCGAATGCTTAACGTTCATCCGCTGTTCGTGGTTAAACAATGGCACAGGAAATATTTCTGAAGGGAGGTACAGCATGTGAGTGCTATTTACAGATTAGAGATGGGCTCTAACATATTTAGAACAGAAGTTTTCAAAATACTGTTCACATTCATTGGGAACGTTGAGCCAAGAGCAAGAAAGAGACACTGTTTTATTCTACTTTTAGAAAAGAAAAAAAAAAACAACAAGGCTTTTTAACCCAATTTATGTGGTATGGACTGAAGAAGATAATATACATGCTGTATAGAGGAATAACAATAGAAACCGTTGGACTTGATTTATTTATTCATCTTCAGTAACTGATTTATCTTGATCAGGGTTGAGGTGGAGCTGGAGCCTATCCCGGGAACACTGGGCACGAGGTATGAATACACCCTGGATGACTCTTTATCATGGGGCACTAGTCTCTCTCTCTCTCTCTCTCTCTCTCTCTCTCTCTCTCTCACACACACACACACATACAATAGAGTGTAGCTAGTCCACCAACTGTCATGTTTTTGGACAGTGGGAGGAAACCAGACAACCCAGAAAAAACCCAGATGGACACAGGGGGAACATGCAAAACTCCACACAGGCAGTAATCCAAGCTCAGGAGCAAACTGGGGACCTTGGAGCTGTGAGGCAGTTCATTCATTTGAGACTTCTAAGCAATCACACGGTGGCTCAGTGGGTAGTGTTGCTGCCTCACAGCTCCAGGGTCCTGAGCTACGGTTACTGTCTGTGTGAAGCTTCTGTGCATGTTGTCCCAGTGTTTGTGTGGATTTCCAGTTTCCTCTCACCACCAGAATGACAGTAGGCGAACTGTCTATGCTAAATTGCCCCTAGGTGTGAATGTGTGAATGTGTGTGTGGATGGTGTCTTGCAATAGACTGGCATCCCTTTGTGTCCAACATTCCGGTGATAGACGACAGATCCACCAGGACCCTGACCAGGAAAAAGCGCTTACTGAAGATGAATAAACTTTAATCTGAGCAGGAGGAGTGAAGAGGGGAGATACTGAGCAGTAAATTCTAACACAAAGGATACACTCTTTATATACACATGTACTCTGGTGCTGAATATGACCAGCACAACTCACACAGCAGTCTTGCCTCCTTCAGCCACCGCGACCGTGCTGTCGTGACTAGCCCAGGCCACGCGATTCCCGCTCTCGGAGAAAGAAACCCCGTGCACCCAGCCTGCAGTGCCAGACGACTCAAACATCACCTCTCCGAATGGCATCTTGGAGCCCCATGCAGTTGGAGCGGGCTTCTCTTCCACCTCTTTGATATAGGCTGAGAAAATCCTGCAAACAAGGTTCAAAGAATGTGTGCATGAGCAATAATCAAAAGTGATCATCATTTGCATAATGCTAACTGTCATTTCCTAATGCATGCATATAATACAGGATCAGACTCCAGTCCTGAGGGTCATAGACCTACAGAGATACATGTTTTCTTTCTCTAACAGCCTAATTCAGCTGATAAGGCCCTTGGTATGTGGTTAATTAATTGAACCTGTTGTGGTAAATGAGGTTGAACTCCGGGCCCCAATCATTTATAACCCCAATGATTATTAGATCAGTTACCATTACACTACCGAAACCACATATTTCTTTAATAATGACAGATGCTCTTTTAATAGCTCTACGTGAAAGTTTCACCCCAACCTGCATTTGAAATCACACGATCCAGCAGCCAGCAGGACGTTATTGGGATGCCAGTCCAGGCACAGGATAGTGGAGCGAATGGGCTTCTTAATGTGCTTACAAACCCACCTGGGAAAAAAATGAACAGCATTTACTCTATAGAGCTGCAGCCAAGGGAAATTAAACCCTACTTCAGTATCACATGGAGAGAAGGACTTCCTGGGATTGAAAGATGTAGTATAGATGTCAGCATTTCTCCCTAAATAAGTTCCAATATCACACAGAAAGGTGGTCATATACTGTATGCCTTGAAACATCATACATACTCATACAGCCAAGTTTGTGGACACCTGACCATCACATTCATATGTGTTTTAATATTTAACTGCTCCACTCTTCTGGGAAGGCTTTCCACTAGATGTTGGAGCGAGGCTGTGGGGATTTGTGATCATTCAGCTACAAGAGCATTAGTGAGATCAGGCGNNNNCAATTGTGTGCTTCCAACTTATTGGTAACAGTTTGGGGAAGAACCAAATATGGGTGTGATGGTCAGGTGTCCATAAACTTTTGGCCATGTAGTGTATGAACAAAGTCAAACATTTGAGTCCTTATATGATTGATGCTGAATCTTGAAATCTCTTAATAAGTGGATTTTTGTTAAGATACAGAAAGAAAAATGATTGATTTAAAGGTGATTTAAAAAAAGTAGATTTTTAAATTGCTAGTAAATAGCAATCAAATTAAAAATCACTTCACTCACAATGCTTAACTCCTCAGCATGTTCTGCAAATACTACATTACAGTAAGCAATTTCCAAACTGGCAGTCAGTCCATCTGCACCTTAAGCAGATTAATTAACATTAACCCTGTGGTGGCAGGTGAGACCCACAGCCATTTCAAATTAATGTGCCCAGTACCCCGATCAGCTCACCAGTCATTCTCCTGCTCGAAGTAGCAGACCGAGATGAGGCGGGATCCGCTCCCCACAGCGAACTTGTTTTCCTTGGGTGACCACTTGACACAGCGGGCAGCGCGGTTGATCCTGAGGATGACCAGCGTGGGCTTCCACACGTCGCCCTTCAGGGTCCACACGTAAGCGTTACGGTCAGTGCCACAGGTCACGATGCGGTTGCTCTCTGGTGCCCAGTCGATACCTGCCACACAGGAGAAGGGCAATATTACAGCAGTGCCATCTCAACTCAGCTTTTTAGGTGTACGGTTTAGACAGTGACAGCACCACTCACCAGTGACTTGGCCATTGTGCTCCTTTAGCACATGGATCTTGTTCCAGCTATTCCCCTCCTTTTTATAGATGTGGACATCATGGTTATTGGGGCACAGTGCAATTTCTATGACAGAAATACAAGCTAATTATAAAAAGTATAAACATTTACCATTTGTAATGTCTAAAAGTGCCTCTAGAGCGGTAAGAATGACCTAATAATACTTAATAACACTTAAAGGCGAGGTTTGTAATGTCTAAAAGTGCCTCTAGACCTGTAAGAATGACCTAATAATACTTAATAACACTTAAAGGGGAGGTTTGTAATGTCTAAAAGTGCTGCTAGACCTGTAAGAATGACCTAATAATACTTAATAACACTTAAAGGGGAGGTTTGTAATGTCTAAAAGTGCTTCTAGAGCTGTAGGAATGACCTAATAATACTTAATGATACTTAAAGGGGAGGTTTGTAATGTCTAAAAGTGGCTTGTGGCAATGGCTTGTCTGTGTTTCATGGCAATTTGAGGGACAGAAAGATGAAATCTTTAAAGGTGCATTAGGTAAGATTAGTTGTTTGTTGTTGTTTTTTCCCCCCAAGATTAGGTCTCTAATGGTTAGGTTCGACACTTGAACTTGATTTTTTTTTTTTTTTTACTCCCAGTCCCCATTCCCGTCCATGGTCACAAAGCTCCGCCCCCAGGATGTAGAGTGGCCCATAGAGTGTCTGTAAAATGACTGACAGGAGGCCCATCCAAACACAAGGCCATGACTCACTCCATTCATTTTTATCAAGCACTACATATCTTCCAGGTTATTTGTAAAAGCAAGAAAAAAAAAGACTATTGCACCTTTAAAAAGTGACAAACTGCTTCTTTAAAGCATGTTCTAAACCTCGGCTGTTAAAATCTCAGTGAACGTGGAAAGGAGAGGATGGGAGACATGAAGCCTTTCCAAGGTCAGTGTTCGGACTGGGGGAAAGTTATTGGCCTAAAAAGTCACATTTAGATGCTGTAAATGGTGCATCCGTGTATAAATATACATTAGTGCTGCTAAATGAGCTCAGAGTTATAATAAATGTCATCTTCCAACATCTGTGGTAATAAATACAAAAAAAAGAACTTTAAAAATGCTTAAATATGACTGTCTTTATTCAACATTTCTTCTAACTAGATCTGTGTCAGTAGTTTTTAGGCTACTTTTGAAGCTACGTACGTAAAAGACTATGAGCCCGACACTTCACACACTCCACACTGTTGGAGTTTCTACATTCCACCACAGCAGATGTGCTCCATCATTTATAGTCTCGTCAGAGTACGCGAGCTGAAATGCTTTGTGTGGTTTCTGCATTGTGCAGTAAGCGAAGCGTGTTTGCTGCACAGGCTCTGTGGTCTGCTGAAGTCGTCCTACATCAGCAACAGAGCACCATTCATGGTAAAACAGGAAGTGTGTGTATATGTGTGTGTGGGCAGGGGATTAATCATTACCGCTTCTCTCATTAATGTGTGGAAAAAGAAAAGAAAAAAAAACCACTGAGCAATGTGAGGACACTGTAAGACACTCTGCTGCCTTCTTCTCATCTCAGACTCGTTTTCTGCTCTTTTAAAACAAAGAGGCAACTGTTCCTGGCCTGTTTCACCAACACTTATTTTTTACAAGCTCCTTAATTCGGACTGCTTGGATGACTAGGAAAACACACTGAGGGAAAATATGACTGATCTAAATCTGTTTTGTGCTTGGCAGTACAGATCAAAGCCAGTGGTGTTGAAGAGCTATGGACTCTGCCAAACTGGCTCCGAGGGCTCGAATGGTGGTTGTGTTGTGAGCAGACGAGATGCAAATGACGATGTGAGATGTGGGGCGTGCAATTATTTTGTGGAAGTGAAATTAGAGGACACATAAAAACGGTAGCTGGTGGTTTTTAGACTGCATTTCCTTCCCTGCTGACTGAATAACGGAACAAGTGTAATGAAGGACATGTAGGAAATATAAAGACATCATTTCTACGTGATTATAAAAACCCCAAAAACCTTGTTACCATGTAGGGAAGCTTAAACCTTATTAATCTTTAACATTACAAATGACTCGAGTCAGCGTAAGGGTTCACATCCATAAAGCGACCCCATCAGCTTCACCTTGCTGAGACACTAAACTCTTACAGTGGGGTTAACATCGTTGTGTTTTTAAGTCCAAGGTTGTGAGATGCTCTACAGCAGGTCTGCTGAAGACTTACGAGTTCGATCCTTGTTCCAGGCGTGGCAGCTGATGGGCTCCAGCAGAAAGCTGTGGTAAGCCATGACTCGAGTCTCTGCAAGTCAGGTGCATGATGAGATTAGGAAGGAAAACAACTCTTGCTGAAAAGGAGAATCCCTAAAGATCCTGCCGTGTTACACCAGCTTTTTAAACACGTTCATACTCTAAACTGTAAAAGAGAACTTCCTGAACTTCCTCCTCCAAATAACTGCATTGTGTGAGACACATTCTTTCACGTCTAGTTCGATTTTACTGTCAAAAAAACCCCCCGCTGGTGTTTGTACTAGTGAACTTCCTCTTTCTCTCACTTGTGCACTAAATTAAAAGCAGACCACAAAGGAATTTAACGTGAGGTCAGAGACGAGAAAAACACAAAACTCCAGACTTTCCACTTACACGTAGCCCTCGTGCAGTTTACAGTTTCCTACCAGAAATATGCTTTTGAGGAAAACAATCCAAACTAACCAAGCAACGTTGCTGTAAGAGGGTAGAAGAGCTTGTAGTGTGTGAAGCAGTGCTGTGACATTCTTATAACAAAACACTGTTAACATGTTACTGCATGTCAGCAGTCTCACACACACTAGCACTCCGACACCACTCTGCCCTGCAGCTGAAAATGTCTCAGATAAATGAAAACATCTGTTTTCCTGCTTACCTTGGAAACGGTTTAAGCGAAATGTCCCTGAGATGTAGCAAAACGTGAAACAAAAGCCTCAGTTCGTGGACTCTGAGCAGTCAACACAAACGCTGGCTTGGCTCTCAATGAACTCAACTATTTCTTTACTCTTTTATATGGAGGAAAAAAAGAAAAGTGTTCTTTCCCCTTCCTGTTTGAGAAACTTAACCACTTCCTCGTGTGGGCGTCTGTCTGCTAGGCGAGGAGGGCCTTCTTCTGAACTCCCTTCAACATCCTGCTCAGAGCACAAGCTCCTCTCGTGATCCGAGCGCTGCGTCTACGGCCGGCGAACAGCATCAACGTGCACAAGAGCAGATCTACCGTGGACAGTTTATTCTGTGCAAACATTTGCTTTTCACAGGTTCAGTTAATCGCTCAAGACAGTCACAGGAACACACACACACACACACACATGCTGTAAATTCCACATTAAGAGACAGGAGGCTGCATTCCACATAGTGTGTAGTATATTTCTTTTATTTCTAACAGACCATTTACATAAAATTCTCCTTTTAATTTAACTCCTCTCCGGTTCCCCTAAAGGTCCGGAGTGCCAACGATCAAATGACACACTGCTGGAGCTCCAGCTTTGGCATAGAATTTAAAAAAAAAAAAAAAAAAAAAAAAGAAAGAAAGAAAAAAAAAAAGAAAGAAAGAAAAGACCCTACACCCTTTTTCCATTTTTTGTTTTTCTCCCCCCATTTTTAAGAGTGTCACGTCAGCTCACAAACTGGTCAGTGCTTTTTTTATTTTTGCCCCTCAGTTAAAAACTTTCAGAAGTGTTATCAGAGATCTCCTTGTTAGTCTTCAAGCCATCGCTGCTTGCGCTGCGTCATGCTAGTTCAGAGCGAGTTCTTTACATGATCCGCAGGCCTTGGATGGAAGACTCTAAAGTCTGGGGAGACAAAAATCAATCAATCAATACAAGAAATGAAAGCAATCTTCATCATCTGTGTGTATGCTACAGTAAATGAGTGGAAGTTTTAATTTCACAGCATGCCAACTCTTTTTTTTTTTTTTATCATGGCAGTGTGTGGGACGTGTGCAATACCTGATAACACGCAACAGAAAATAATCTAGCCTTTCAAAACAGTCAGTAGGTTTTGTAGGTTAATTTTAAAGGCCTCAGAGTCCACTGAGACTCCAATCTCCCCATTTCGGTCACCTAAAAATTTCCACCCACCAACCAGCTCTTCCCCATCATACGACAGCTACCGAGCAGAGAGAGCGAAGGCTAACGCGTGCTCTTTAACTGCTGCTGGTGCAGCGTCACAGGGTGGCGTAACACACACAGGGAAAAGCTCCATCTACCCTCTTTCACAATACATCAGCTCAAAGATGCCCAGGATTGGCTAGTGCCACTCTGATTGATGGGGAGACAGAGAGAGACAGATAGAGAGAGAGAGAGAGAGAGTGTGTGTGTGGGTGAGAAAGAGAGAGTGAGTCTCAGAGAGAGAGTCTGAGAGAGAGCGTGTGTGTGTGTGGGGGGGAGAGAGAGTGAGTCTCAGAGAGAGAGTCAGAGAGAGAGAGAGTCAGAGAGAGAGAGAGAGAGAGAGAGAGAGAGAGAGAGAGTCAGAGAGAGAGACACACACACAGAGTGAGAGACAGAGAGAGCGATAAGAGAGAGGCAGAGAGAGAGAGAGAGAGAGAGAGAGAGAGAGAGAGAGAGACAGACAGAGAGAGAGTGAGAGACAGAGAGTCAGAGAGAGAGAGTCAGAGAGTCAGAGAGAGAGAGAGAGAGAGAGAGAGAGAAACAGAGAGAGAAACAGAGAGAGAAACAGAGAGATTGCCCCTCCCACCCGAAGACCACAGCCAATTGTGCGCTCTAGCCTTGGTCACTGGTATTCTAGCTCATGATCTCCGTGTGACAGGGTGAACGCCTCTCTGTTGAGATTTAAAGTCGTGTCGCATACAAAACGGATGAAGACTGAAAACTCCTGCAGAAAGAACAGAGGATGCTATACCGCTGCTTTAAAAGTCACTGCTCAAAGGGAGGGAAAAAACTGAGCAACACAAACCTTAAAGTCCCATATGGTCATCGCTCCGTCGATTCCTGTAGTGCAGAATTTGCGACAATCTCTTTTGTCTCCTTCGTATATAGACACTTGGCTACAAAACGAGAACGAGGATCAGGTCAAGTTAGAAAACCAAATCTCAAACACTGCCTATTTTAAAACCTACAATGTTTTTAAACCTTAATTCTGCCTTCTCGTGCTGTTTAGGCTTATCCTGATACCACATCAACTTCCTGTGGCATTTCTGCAGCCATCTTCAGGGACACTTTCAGTGAGGGAGTGAGTGAGGGAGTGAGTGAGTGAGTGAGTGAGTGAGTGAGTGAGGACACGACACTTCATTCAGAAGCCTAGCGACGGGAAACCTGCCAATCCGTGGCACTTTTCAGACACCGCTTCTACCATGGTTGAGCAAAACTACGATAGCAACTGATAAATTTGGTTTCTAAAACATTATTTTTTGCCAAATTGCTTCATATACAGTACTATGCAAAAGCTTATTATTATTATTATTATTTTTACTAATTTCGTCCTAGACGCTTTATGACTTCTACATTATTGGGTCAGTATTTGGCCATTTTTCATTTCCAACTTTACTTTTCCATCCTAAATGATATTTTACAGATAAGTGTTTATATTCTTCTTCTTCTTTCAGCTTTTCCCTTCAGGGGTCTCCACAGCGAATCATCACTCTCCACCTATCCCTATCTTCTGNGTCACTCCCAAAGAGAACCTCAACATCTTCAGCTCTGCTACCTCTAGCTCTGACTCCTGCCTCTTCCTCAGTGCCACCGTCTCTAAACCATATAAGTGTTTATATGTTGGTAAAAAAAAGTAACATATTACATAATAGACCAGTCAGGAATTACCTGCAAAAACAGAAGCAAGTGCAACAGTCAAAGTCTCCAAAAGAACTGTGGCAGATTCTTCAAGATGTTTAGAAAAAATTACCAGCTAGTTTTCTTATAAAACTGCACAAAATGCACCCGAGACCACTGATGCGTCGTCACTCATAATATCGACATTGTTTAATTTACTGCTGTTTACTTCTCTTTGTTTCATTATTTCTGAAGGCATCTTTGCTTTACAGCATTTCTCACAAGTGCTTAAGATTTTTCCTGAATTCATTCACAGAATGAATAAAGAACCTTGAAGGGACATGTGTAGAGCGCTGTATAGGGTTACAGATCAATATTTTGAAAAGTGCTATAATAAGGTTGTGTAAATCACTCCCTTCTGAAAAAAGAAAGCTCCTCTGACTGAGGTATCCGCTCTGAGTCGAGAGCGTGACACTTACGTGATGCTGTTCTGGTGAAGGGTCTCCAGAGTGCTATTGCGATCCTCGGTAGTGGCTCTCTTGTCCATGTTGCGGAAACGCTCCATGGCAGAGATGTTGCGCTGGATGCTCTGCTTTGGAATGTCCAACTTAGATATGAAGGTCAAGTTTCCACCATCATCGAAACTGAACAGCATTGGGCAGCAATCATGACCCTTTAAAAGGAGACAATACAACATTAAAAAATTAAACTAAGCCCTTGAGTGTGGTGCCTCTGATACGAAGACGACTTCACTGCGTGTGCTGCTCTTACCGCTGCGACAATGTTGTTCTCAGACACAAAGGTCACACTCAGAAGAGCAAGGAACTCTGTCTTCAACTGGCTCGGCCTGTAAAACAAAAGAACCTTCAGTAACCCTTATAAGATGTCAATAAGCATGACTTGTGGTGATCTTCATAAACCAGGCTAAGTAGTTGGGTCAGATGCTCACGTTGAGCTTTTTGTGGGATCCACCACGGTCACAGTGCTGTCATGGCTGACCCAGGCCAGGCGGTTTCCACTGGCAGAAAAACAGACACTGTGGACCCATCCTCCACTGCCTGCTCCACCAAACTCTGCCATCACTTGGCCAAACGGCATCTTGGATCCCCATGGAGTTGGAGCTGGCTTCTCATCCACCTCCTTGATGTATGCAGAAAACACCCTTGGAAAAAGAGATGGCCATTAGATGGACACACACACACACATTGCTCAATAACCTAGACAAGTGAACTAACGTTCAAAATGTCTTTTGAAGCTGAATTGCATCCTTAAATGTTACATCAATACTAAGAAGGCACCGATTTATACTTGCTTATTAAATATGCGCACGCATACGCAAGATGGCCGCCGAGCGTATCCTGCAGTCGATTGTCGAGTCGCTTGTGGAAGTCCTCAGAAATTAAAGTGACGTCTCCATAGGGTGCGATACCAACGTAAGTAATGGAGGCAATAGAGCTCCACGTGACACTGTGTCTCCAACAAACTAACGCCATGTCTTAAATCATATACATACTGCAAGTTCTGTTATTGAGTACGAACACTAGTCGCTTTTCCTGTTGCAATCTTCTAGATTTCCTAGCTCAGTAAATATTCTTGCATGTACGTTGAGGGTTTTATTATTCGCGATGCAGATCATGACAACAATCACAACGACAGCAGAAAGCTCCGAAGAGAAACGGAGTGCGTCAGTCTGTTTAACGTCGCTGCGCATGAAATCGCTAAACATTACAGTTCATCATGGAAACCAGATGGACTGAGATGTTTCAGCTCTGGTGTGCCATCTAGCTGACGTGCATAAGACACGTAAACAATGGCGCTTGCGTAGCGGCTTCGTGCGTGTGCGTGTGCGTATGCGTGGCAAAAGTGAAGTATATTTGCACCTTTAGGAGGAAACACTATCTTAATCAAATCATCATGAAATCTGACAGTAATCTTGTGACTGTTTTATTTTCAAAAAACAAACAAAAAAATGCAATAGGTCTTTAGAGCTATTTTTACTAATCTCTTAGAAATGGCTCTTAAACATTAAGATTTTCAAAGCAAGATTATAATAAAGAAAGATTTTATGCGTTTCCATATCCAGAGGACATACAGCTGCAACACCGTTCTGTATAGCGGCTTTCAGATGACATGAAATCGCTTCCTAGTGAAAGACACAAGCATCTTACCTGCATTTGAAGTCACATGACCCAGCTGCCAGAAGCACATTGTTTGGATGCCAGTCTAGACTCAGGACAGTGGAGCGGATTGGCTTCTTGATATGTTTGCTCACCCACCTTAAAGATAAGAGCGCAACACACAAACAGGAGCCATGAGGCTTCACAGTGATCTGCTGCTAGAAGTGTTTTCTACCAGCGAGTGCATCGAACTCACCAGTCATTTTCAGACTCAAAGTAGCAAACAGATATGAGGCGAGCTCCACTGCCCACGGCGAACTTGTTCTCCAGCGGAGACCACTTCACGAACGTGGCAGCACGGTTGATCCTGAGGATGACGAGAGTGGGCTTCCACACGCCGTCCTTCTGGCTCCATACGTACGCGTTGCGATCCGCTCCGCAGGTTACAATCCGATCGCTTTTAGGAGCCCAGTCAATGCCTGAACACACAACACACACGCAATCGATATGATCTCACACAACAATGCGATTCTCCGCCCGTATTTCACGTGCTATCTGACACGGTATTATACACACACGATGAGAAAATCAGATTACCTGTAATGTGCCCATTGTGTTCCTTCAGTTCATGGGCTTTTACCCACTGATTCCCGCTCTTCTTGTATATATGGACCTCATGATTGTTCGGACTTATGGCAATTTCTAAGGAAAGAAAAACAAGTATGCATTTGGCTGTCTGTTGGAGTGACAATGTGTTTAAAACCTCAAGACGAGTGAATCTGTTGCTTACGGGTCCTGTCCCTGTTCCATGCATGGCATGTGATGGGCTCCAAGAGGAACTGATGGAGTGACATTTTCTTCTTTTGTGGCTCTGTAAAGAAAAAAATAAAAAAATTTTAAAGAATAAACAAACAAACAGAATGACATTTGATAGACGCCTGAACAATTCAGTGGTACAGCTAATCTGAGATGTCAGTAATATAAGATAAATGTGAGCTTCCTGCTACATTACACCTGATCCATGGATTAGGAAAAGAGCTAAACTAGTGAACACAGAGATTTTGGGTTTTAGAGAGCATTACTGATTTACCCAGCTGAACAAGAATTTCAGTCAATGGCCTGCTCTCGGTTTCAGGGCGTGGAGCTGCCTCAGCAGCTCATGATGGAGTTTAGCCGGTTAGCTAAGCTACTGCTAGTACAGCCAGTTTGAATGCGACCGGCTGCTAGCTAACGAGCTAACAAGCTAACTGGCAAAGCTAGGCTGATGCTTCCCGAGCTAGCCAAGTGAGCCATTTGAAATAGGACAGAAGAGAACGCAAAATCCTAATCTTGCGCTCACGAACAAACCATACAACGTTGATTAATAGACTGGAAATGAGATTAAATCTTTTTTTGAAGCTAGTAAGGAAGGCCGGGCGCGCTAACCGGCTCTACCCGCTCCCTGCTCCTGGATTCAGGCGTGAGAGAGACACGGAGAGCGGCGCCCAAGGCCTCGGGCTTCACTGCTCCACAACAAAACACACTTACACCTGAAGAGTTGGTTTAGTGTTGTAAAATATCCGCAAGATGCTTCACTGCTTGCTTTGTTGTTGTTGGGTTTTTTTTTTGTGGCTCTTTTGGACGGACTTGAATTCGCGGACTCTGGCCAGTCGACACGAATTCACTCCGGCTGCTCGCTCTGTGGAGTTTAGCTTCCTAATCTCAGGCTGTCAGGAATCCAGGAAATGGCAGCGCTACATCACTGCGCATGCGTACGCACAGGAGCATCTCTCTCACACACACAGAGGAGGAGCAGGACTTACCCTGATCCTGAGGAGCCATGCAGATAGCACAGGGACAGACAGAGAGGATATTTGGGAAAGACCACTTTTACACACGCTGTGTAAAACAAAAGAACCACAAGAACCATCAGTAACCCTTATAAGATGTCACTAAGCATGACTTGTGGTGATCTTCATAAACCAGGCTAAGTAGTTGGGTCAGATGCTTACGTTGAGCTTTTTGTGGGATCCACCACGGTCACAGTGCTGTCATGGCTGACCCAGGCCAGGCGATTTCCAGAAAAACAGACACTGTGGACCCATCCTCCACTGCCTGCTCCACCAAACTCTGCCATCACTTGGCCAAAAGGCATTTTGGATCCCCATGGAGTTGGAGCTGGCTTCTCATCCACCTCCTTGATGTATGCAGAAAACACCCTTGGAAAAAGAGATGGCCATTAGATAGACACACACACACATTGCCCAATGACCTAGACAAGTGAACTAATGTTCAAAATGTCTTTTGAAGCTGAATTGCATCCTTAAATGTTACATCAATACTAAGAAGGCACCGATTTATACTTGCTTATTAAATATGCGCACGCATACGCAAGATGGCCGCCGAGCGTATCCTGCAGTCGATTGTCGAGTCGCTTGTGGAAGTCCTCAGAAATTAAAGTGACGTCTCCATAGGGTGTGATACCAACGCAAGTAATGGAGGCAATAGAGCTCCATGTGACACTGTGTCTCCAACAAACTAACGCCATGTCTTAAATCATATAAGTACTATATATTTGGGAAAGACCACTTTTACTCACACTGGGTGCACTCTTTAGAGTTAGAAACACCACACCTGTACTGAGTAGGACCCACCTTTACAGACACACTTCAACTCCAAGCATCACGGTTGATACCGGCTGCCATAAACATTTTTTGCACAGCTACACACTGGTCAAATTGTTGATAGGCGTCTTGATATGTTTGCTCACCCATCTTAAAGATAAGGCAGAAACAGACAAACAGGAGTCATGAAGCTTCACAGTGATCTACTGCTAGAAGTGTTTTCTTCCAGCGAGTGCATCAAACTCACCAGTCATTTTCAGACTCAAAGTAGCAAACAGATATGAGGCGAGCTCCATTGCCCACCGCCGCGAACTTGTTCTCCAGCGGAGACCACTTCACGAACGTGGCAGCACATGGTCAGCAGCAAGGCTGTGCCATTTAAACAATGCTTGTTTGGTATTAAGAGGCACAAAGTGTGCCAAGAAAACATTCCCCACACCATTACTCCACCACCACCAGCCTGAATTGTTGACACAAGATACGTCCTGTTCATGGATACATGCTGCATGTCACAGATTTATCGAGATTCAACAGACAAGGCGACATTTTGTGTGACTATTTTGTATGAGCCTGTGCCCGCTGTAGCCTCAGATTCTCAGTTCTTGATGTGGTCTTCTGCTGTTGTAGCCCATCCTCCTCAAGATTAGACAATGTGCATTTTGAAATGCTTTTCTGTTCATGACAGTTGTAAAGAGTGGTAATTTGAGTTACTGAAGTCTTCCTGTCAGTTCGAACCAGTCTGGCTGTTCTCTCCTGCCTTCTCTCATCAATAACATATTTCCACCCACAGAACACACACCATTCTTTGTAAACTTTATAAACTGTTGTGCATGAAAATCACAAGATCAGCAGTTTCAGCCTATCTGGCATCAACAACCATGCCATGCCCAAGGTCACTGAGATCACAAATGTATTCTGGCAAGGATGTCAATTTATCTCAGACAGCAAATCTACTATTTATACCAAATCCAGTGTACAAAATGTTGGTCTGAAAATGTAACTATAAAGATAAGCTGCTAATGAACTAAAACTGCCAATAATGTGCAACTTTGGTAACATGTCTTTAAAGCAACCTATTATAAAAATGATATATTTAGGTATTTAAACAAACAGGGTGAGATTGAGTATCTGTGAATAAAGTAAATATAAAAATGATCAATGTTTTGTCGTCTTTTTTTTTTGGACAACACTTCCACCTCATTATAGTCTTATGATTACATTTAGAGAATTCAGTCACATGTTCATACACTGTATAAGGACGAAGACATCTATTTTCATGTCACATTATTAAATAATTGAATAGCAGACACAGTAAGATTTGCTTAGGGTTTATTAAGGCTTATTAAGCAAACATGAGCTCATGACAGGAGAGTGACGGACACAGGTACACGCTCCATCGTTGATATGAGAGTGCAGCTTCCCCCAATCGTTCCCCATTACTGAAGGGCATTTCTAAAGAGCTTTGGCGGACTAGACTAAACCCATTCAAACACAAACTTTTCATCTGACACACAAAACACATTAGAACTACATTTAGACCAATTAAGACTTTTTCAGTTTGTTTTTAAGACTTCTGTTCTGCTCTTCAGTCCCATCTGCTGCATAGAAATCCTTCAAGTGGGGAATGAGTGCTGGTTTGTTCGTTACTCTGGGAAAGAATAGGCGTGTTAAATTTATGTTTGTGCAATGTTACCACTAGAATCAAATGATTCTATGAGATTCACAAGTCAACATGCAATAAAAAGGGGATGCAATAGTGGCACTGACCTCCTGCATGGGATAAGACTCTTACTTCTCTGAGGAACTCTTAGATGTCTTAGTGACCTGTACGATCTCGACATTCGTAAAGCCCTTGCTCACTGCAGCGCGGTTCCTGGTGCGGAGCTTGTTCAGCGCCATCTCTGCCATGCCAGCTCTTTCCTCAGCATCATCAAGCTCATGCACGGTCTTCCTGTACTTGGACAGGCTTGTATTCGCTTGCTCCTCCTGTAGCCACGCAAGATAAATATCTTTTAAGAGCAGGAAGAAATGTAGGCTGTTTCTCATTTATATAAACACAATACATGTGCAAGACACTCACAGCCTCCTCTATCTGCCTCTTGTAAGACTTCAGTTTGTTCTGTAGCTTCTCCACAAGCTCCTGCATGCGCTGGTTAGTTTTCTGATCTTCTTCTGACTGGAAGATCAGCTCTTTAAGGCGCCGCTCGTTCTTACGCAGTACTTTGACCGTCTCGACATGCCGCTTCTGCTCTGCATCCAGCTCACTCTCCAGCTCCTTGGCCTGCATGCAGTAAAGAGAAATATTGATTTCACCACTGCGTGAACTTTATAGATGTAGGACACCTAAACATGATATGAAAAGGTTCATTATATAGCCAAATGTTTGTGAACACCTGAGAGTTGCACTCATATATGTGCTTATTGAACATCCCATTCCAGATTTAGTCTCCCTTTACTGTTATAATAAGCTCCACTCTTCTGGGAAGNTTAGTGAGATCAGGCGCTGATGTTGGTGAGGAGGTCTGGGGTGCAGTCAGTGTTCCAGTTCATCCCAAAGGTGTTCAGTCGGGTTGAGGTCAGGGCTCTGTGCAGGACACTCGAGTTCTTCAGCTCAAACCTTCTCAAACCATGTCTTCATGGAGCTCGCTTTGTGCACAGGTGCATTGTCATGCTGGAACAACTGTTTGCTTCAAATTTGTGGCAACAGTTTGGGAAAAGCCCACACATGGGTGTGATGATCAGGTGTCCACAAGCGTTTGGACATATAATCTATATACCAAGAGATGGCATTATTTATGACTCACCTTGGCTTCCAGCTTTTGGATGGTACGCTTGCCAGCCTTCAGTGCAAGCTCCTCTGCTTCTTCCACTTTGAGCTGCAGCTCTTTGATAGTCAGCTCATTGTTCTTCTTTATCTTCTCCAGATGCATACAATGGTCTTGCTCCTGACGCAGTTCCTCAGCCATGCGAGTTGCCTGAGAAAGAGATGGAAAAACCCAAGAAAAATGTCTTTAATAAGTGGTAATTGAATTAATGCTGAATGCTTTTGGAAAGAAAGTGCCAGACTAACATCTGTGATTGCTTTCTTGGCTCTTTCATCAGCAGCACGGAACTCGCTGATCAGCTCTTCATTCTCGTTGGAGAGGCGAATCAGGTCTGCTTCCATTTTACGCTTCATTGTATTTAAAGCCTGGTTCTGTAAAATAGGAGAAAGAAATATATTCTATACGAACATTTGCTGAATTTCAGCATAATTATTAAGCGTTCGTGTTTGAATGCATTTGTTTATTAGTTAATCTATAATTTTATGCTAACACAGACAGAACAAACAGCACCACTCTATGTGTTGTTATTGAATGAAAAACAATATACTTTTATTTAAAACCTTACTCATTCAGATTTGATTTACATTTTTTGTATGTGTCCTATACCTGCACATTGAGCTCATTGTGGCGCTCAGTGACATCCACCAGCTCCTGCTCGAGGAGTTTTCTGGAGCGCTCCGAAGCCTCCAGGCCACTGCGCACTTCCTCTATCTCCGTCAGCATTAAGCAGAGTCGGCGCTCTTGCAGGTTGTACTGCTCCCTCAGCTCCTCGTGCACCCGTGCATCCTCATCCATCTGCATCTGCATATCCTACCATGTGAACAGACAGAGTGGGAACATCCGATCAATCCCAGAATGCTATGACATGCCGTTGGTTCAGTATAACTAATTCTTGATTGTATGTTTGGTATACAATAATGAAATGTCTGTATAGCTTAGTCTTAAGTGGGACTCCAACACAAACGGAATGAAACTAGACGACAACGTCAGAAAACTCCCAAAACTGATCAACACTGTTGTTCTTGTTGGCATGGTCTAGCTGGATCTCCATCTCATTCAGGTCAGACTCCATTTTCTTCTTCAGTCTCAAAGCCTCAGCACGACCTTTAGCCTCTGCCTCCAGGCTTGCCTGCAGCGACTCCACTGCACGCTGGTGGTTTTTCCTAAAGACAACAGCACCGGTTACTAGCTGAGCAGGATATCATTATTTCTTCTCTCTTTCTGAGCAGATACAGTAAGTCGAGTGTAACCTTGTGATTTCAAACTCTTCTTCCTTCTCATGAATTCTCCGATCAATGTCTGCTTTGACCTGAGCCAACTCCAGCTGGACTCGGACCACCTTACCTTCCTCAACCTTAATCAAAAGACAGAACACAATGCTTGCATATACACATGGCTTTCTTAAGAGTCATTAAATGATCTTAAGACCACATACATCATATATAACACATTAAGTTGTGGTTTAACCGTTGAACAAATCCTTTGTTATACCTCCAGAGAGGCTTCTGCCTCCTCTAGGGCCAGCTGCAGCTCATCCTTCTCAACCTCCAACTTCTTCTTAGCTTTCTGCAGCTCATGAACACTCTTCCCACCTTCACCCAGCTGCTCCACGAGATCTCGGATCTCATCTTAGAGGTTAAAGCAAATCAAAATATTAAAATACCATGCTGAGTGCATGTACAGCAATTCTAAAGAAATGTTGCCGACAACATTAGGAATTCTACAAATTTGCAAAATTAGTATTATTATTTTTTTTAGAATGTTACATACTATCATCATCGTTTACATACTATCATCCATTCATTGCAAATTTGAGTGAAACATAAAATCTCAGAAGCTAGCATATACTTTAAGAAAGGATAGCTTAGCTAACACATGATCATATCTTTTTTAGCATATGGCCTTACCAGAGAGGGTCTTGTTGTCTTTCTTGACAGTTTCCAGGTGGTCCAGAGATTCCTCATAGGCGGTCTTGAGCTTGTAGACCTCTGTCATGTAGCAGCGGCATTCCTTTTGGGAATTCTCCAGCTCAAGTTGCAGCTCTTCACACTTCTGGGTCCACTCCGCAATCATCTTGTCAAACGTGCGCTGCTTCTTATCAAGTGCAGCTGCAGCAGCATTGGACTATAGTGAAGAGAAAAAGCCCCTTCTATTGAGTTACCATGCCAAAGTCTGAATGAAATCATGAATGCAGTGCTATTCAAATGTGTACATTGTTTTGGTTAAAGATTTCCTAAAAGCCTAGGAGTGAGTGAAAACCTTCTCTAGGTCGATAGTCAGGTCTTCCACTTCTCCCTGAAGCCTTTGCTTGACCTTCTCCAGGCTAGCTGCACGCGCCTGCGCAGCCTCTGCAGCTTCCTCAGCCTCCTGAAGCCGAGCAGTCAGCTTGCGCCTGAAGACAAAGACTTTCTTCTTAAAACTGTTGTCCAAACTCACTCGAGCAGTGCCCGTCTCCTGTATCTGACACATTATTCATTTGGTTGCTTACTTGGTCTCCTCCAGCTCCTCAGTTTTGTGGATGGCGTCAGTCTCGTACTTGGTCCTCCAGGTGGTCACCTCGGAGTTGAGCTTGGAGATGAGGCGCTGCATTTCCACCTTAACCTCTTGCTCCTCCTCCACCTGCTCCTTCAGGAGGTCCAGGTCATGGCGAGCGTTAGCCAGTCCGATGAAAGCTGCACTCCGAGCCTGGAGGAGGATGAGACAAGGTTCATTTTCTTCTCACACTCCTCCTTGACCTGGACGTTAGCAAATTAATCGATCCAGAGTGACCATTTAATCAATTCAGTGCGACAGTTTTCACCTTTGACTCTTCGTCCACCTGTCTCTTCAGCTCATCATTTTGGGTCGTCAGTGAAGCCTTGATCCGTGTGATCTGGTTCAGCTTACTTTGGGCCTCTCCCAGCTCGCGGCTCAAGTCGCTGTTCTCAGCTGAGGGAAGATTATCGACATCATATTTTAAAATGTTTCATTCATAGCATGATTCATGCTACTAATCTCAGCCCCAGTCGGTGCTAAGCTGTGTCATGCAAGCGAGAATTAGCGCTCTCTACCTGACAGTCGGATTTTGGCTGTGTTGAGCTCTGTATGGGACTTCTCCATCTCTACAAGTCTGGAATTAGCCTCTGCCAGGTTGTCCTCTAACTTACGGACATGGACTTCTGTGTTCAGCTGCAGGTTCATAAGACTTATTGAATATTTCGAATCAAGCGACAGTGCATTGATCAATATCGCAATAATAACCACGTGGGGCAATTGTTAATTATCTCTTACCTTGGCTTTCTGCACTGACTCCACAGTGCTATTTAGGTCATCAATCTCCGCCTTCATGACCTGCTTGTCCTTCTCGAGCTTGATACGGACCCTCTGTAGATTCTCTACTTGCTCCGCCAGCTCGGCCATGGAGTCCGAGTGCTTCTTCCTCAGGGCTGAGGCAGTGGCTTCGGCCTGGAGAGCCGCTTCCTCTAACTCTCTGCGGAGCTTCAGGAGCTCGACTTCACGTTTCTTATTCTGCTCAATCTGTCCATTTACGAGCACATACATGTTCACTGGATTTGTCTTATAAGTTTATAAGTATTATCACAGTGTATTAGCATATTTTTTAACATTTATGTTTAATATATAAATCCACCCAAGGCTGAGAATTGCCAGTGTAGCCCAGCACTGAACATATGAAAAATATATCTTAAAAAGACTTTTTTTTTTTACTTGTTTGTTTGTTTGCTTTTTACAGTAAAATAAAGGTATTAGTTTTTGGCAGTATGCTTGAGAAGAGGAATGCTATTAAAGTCTAAATAGCAAGATTGGACTATTTATAATTAAAAAGAAGATGCTATTTGCACTTGTAAATATTAAAATGTGTCTTTTTGCAGTCAGTGGCTGCTTACTTTACAGAAAATGATTAAATATGCAAAAATATTTTAGAATTTCACCCCATTCTTCTTATGCCCTTATTAAAGTATTTACAGGGGGATGGGAGGGGGGATCATCATTTCAGTTGTAACATCGAGTATTTGGGCTGCTATTGAAATGCATATCATATTTTCCTCCAGTATATGTACTCTATGTTCCTGTATTCTACTAATATATCAAGACTTTTGATGAAAGGACGTGACTTTATAGAAGTTTGACGTAAAATTACTAAGTGTCGTTGTAGGCTAGGGTTTTCCCAGACCGCCACACACATACTGCAGTGTCTAAATGTGAAGAAAGTTGTAATGTGTAGCTGCAATTACACAGCAGACCTGTGCGACAGTGGCACCCCCAGCTTCTTCTAATCGGTCTCCAAGATCCTCAAGGTCCCGGGCCAAATCTGCTCGCTGCTTCTCAACCTTAGAACAGAAGGCCCGGTTAAACTAGAAAACACACTTCATGGAAATGCACTGAAGTGGGATGAGTAGAGAGAAATACCTTAGCTCTGACTGCCCTCTCCGCCTCCAGTTCCTCCTCAAGCTCCTCAATGCGGGCCTGGATGACCGGAAAATACATTAGCGGAATTTCAAGGGAATAGCAGTCACTTATTTTTTTTTCCTGGCATAAGAGACAGTGAAAATGACAGAAATTGAGGTATTTAAAAAATAATAAACCTGGTGCTCTTTGAGCTTCCTGTGCAGAGTGGAGCTGAGAGATTGCTCATCCTCTAGTTTGGCATTAATATGATTAATTTCCAAGTCCCTCCTGAAATGATAATAGATTATTTATAATACACTCCTTGTAAGTGACACTCTTTATACATTAAAGCTGCACGTACTTTTTAACAACTTCCTCCAGATCAATTTTAGCTCTTTCCATCTCATTGAGATTGTCGATGGTCATCTTTAAGTCAGCCTCTGTTTTGCGTCTGGCTTTTTCCACCTCTCCGCGTATTTTTTTCTCTTGTTCCCAGTTATCTTCCAGCTAAAGAAATAGGATCCCCATTGTTACACAAAGCACAAGACAGTTATTTACGCCTCAGTGTTGTCCAAGCCCTGAAGCTCACCTCGTGCACTTGAGTGGTGAGCTTGCTGTTGGTTTTGGTGAGGTGGTTTACTTTATCTTCCTCTGCCTGAAGGTCATCCAGAGTTTTCTAAGGATGGAATGTGCATCGGGACATGTAAATATAACAGCTATTGTAGAAAACTGTTGAACTATGTGCTGTGTGGCTGAGTCTAACCTGTTGCAGTTCCTCTAGGGCCTTTCTTTCTTTCTGAAACCGAGCAATTGTGTCATCTCTTTGATTTAGATCTGCCGTCAGAGTGCGCACTTTGATGTCCAGGCCCTGGAATGTCAGAACTGATATTCATTAACGTGTTCCCTTGTTTGTCTTTATCTCTCAGAGTCAGTGTATTATATCTCTATGGTTAATACCGCGACGGTTGTTGGTTTTGCAATGAATTTGGAAAATGCACCCTTGGGTTTCACCTGTTTTTCTTTCTCTGACTTTGCCAGAGTGGATTCCAAGCCTTCCAGATCCCTCTTCAGGTCCATCAGCTCTGCCTCCAGCTTCCGCTTCTGAGCACTCAGTGCTGTAGTCGCGCTCTCCTCCTCCTCCAGCCTCTCTCTGAAATCCTGTATCTGTTCCTCCATGTTCATCTTCTGTTTCATCAGCTGGTTACAGCGCTCCTCCGCATCTGCTATGGTGTCTTGTTCCTATGAATATGCAGTATATATACCTATATACACCTATTAATCTCAAAAACATCTATTCTGTCATGATTGTATTTTTTTCTGACTTACAGCTGCTAAGGCTAAGGCCAAGTCACTCTTTTCTTTGGAAAGTGTGACTAGTTTTTCATCCATCTCTTTGATCCTCTCGACCATTTCCACTGTCTTTTCAAGTGCTACTCGCAACTCTTCCTCCTTGGCTTTTAATTCCTCCTCCTGGCGAGCTACATGGAGCAAAGGCTTAACCTAAAAACAAAAGCGAACTGTTGGTAAATGGGACATCAAAAAAATGGGACATCATAGTTTGAACTCACCTTTGTATAGAGTTTCCACCAGCCCCAGAACCGGAGCTGAAGGAATTTCCTCACATTTCGCTGAATGGCAATGAGAGCAATTCTGAAAAACAAAAAGACAAGTGTGTTGTGCTGTATTTAAGGTTCATAAAAGGAGAATAAAGCAGAAGAGTAAGGTATCCTTCTGACGGACCTTCTCTCAAGCATCTTCTTAAACTCAATTCTCATGAGCATGCCCCACAATTGGGCCTGCAGCATGGTCATGATCTTAGCCAGACGCTCATCTCGCATGTCCTCAAGCTTAGCCAGGACTCCAGCACGGAAGAACACCTGCAATATAAAACCTCTATTACATTCTGCAGTGAGATATTTATACATCTGGTCGTACACTCCGGTCATAAGGTCGTACCTTAGTGTGTCCTATCTTATACTCAGTATTATCCAACCCAATGGAACCTAAAATCAAGAGTCTCCGGAAAAACAACAGGTGTTTAGGGAAACCCTACTGTAACCCCAAGTCCTACATCATGGACACCTTTTCCATCACAATTAATAATGCAAAGAAACGTAAATTCTTGACCAAAACCAAACCTGAGATTCAGGGCATGCTGGACAGAAAAAAAATATTTTTATTTTATTTAAGGTAAGATTATTCAAAAGTAGTTCTTGTTTTGCATTGTGCTAACTTCAACATGCAGTAAGAGTTGAGATGGTAACAATCTCAGATAGGGCCCTTGTTACCCTCACTCCGTCCCTGTGTGGGACTTACACTGTGGTCAGGTGCGTGTGTGTGTAAGACACACTCATTCACAATGACATAGCATGTTTCTGGGAGTTAGGAGAACCCTGAGTAAACCCACATGGACACGGGGAGAACATGAGAAGCTCCACACACAAGCTCAGGACTGAACTGGGGAACTGTAAGGCAGCAACACTGCTGTATAAATTGTAATAATTCATTTCTTTTATTACAGTAATAATCATTAATGCTTACTACATTGTTATTTGGTCTGTACTTTATTTGCTGATGTCACACCAGAACAGGATTGAGCTGACAATAAATTAAACAAATAATATCCCCATAGACACGCTCCAAAGTCTAAAGCCTTCCCAGAAGAGTGGAGCTTATTATAGCAGCAAAAGGAGGAATAAATCTGGAATGAGGCGTTCAACAAGCCCATATGGGTGTGATGGTCAGGCCACATAGTGTAGGTGTACAGTATATTGATGACTTTGACACTGTATAAGAGAGGAATACCTTTGCTTAAATTCAGGGTATTGCAGTCTATTAGGAAAGCCTTTTCTGCAAATGCGGATTCCCTCCAGTACACCGTTACAAGCCAGCTGGTGCAGGATTAACTTTGCATCGCAAACACCTGGTCAAACACAATGGCTTCATAAGCATGCTAAAACCACACAATAATTCCAATAGTACATTGTGTGTGTATTGCATGTCCTCATTTGACAAGAAGTTAAATCAGTTAAATCAGACCACACCAAAGCCCTTACTAATTCGATGTTTTGTAGTTACCAGATTGTTTGAATTCGTTGGGTACAATGCAGCGGACAAAATGGGGAGCCGTGCTTCGCAGGGTACTCATCAGTTTGCTCAGCTGCTCCTAATGTGGGAGAAGGAACCAAGCACAGTTCATGAAAGAACATAAAATACTTTTTTTTTTTTTTACAAAAACAATTGTAATTTTAAACAGGATAACTTCTGGTACCCTGTAGAAAGCAGATACAGTCAGGAAGGAGGAACCCTTTTTCTGCTTTTTGACTCCTGCAGCAGCTTCCTCTTCTTTAAAGATCTGAGCTAGGAGGGACATGGACGACTTCTGGTACAGACCAACCACCGTCTCATTCAGTGGATCCTTATTCTTTTCCAACCAGCCCGAAATATTGTATCCCACCTAGAAAATGGATGCAAGCCATGACGAATAGAACGTTTGTAAAGAGGAATATTGAAAATACTGTATATCCAGAAGAAGACTCACAGTGCCGGCGTAATGAATCAGCTCAAAGTGCACTTCTGGACCTTTCTTAGCACTTTTTGCTTTCAGGAAATTAGCAGACTTGCCCAGATGATTGTCATACAAGGAAGCCTTGAAAGTGGCATCTGTGGCCTTGGGGAAGACACATTGCTCCTCGAGGATGGAAAAAATACCCATCGGCTGAAATGCAGAAGAAAGTTAGCAAGAAAGTGGTGGAACATGGTGAACTGAGTTATTAGTAAAAGTAATGAAGTAATGCTGGGTAACCTTCTCCAGCAAATCAATACAGGCCTGCAGGTCAAGCCCAAAATCTATAAAGACCCAGTCTATCCCCTCTTTCTTGTATTCCTCCTGTTCCAGGACATTGTACACCACCAACTTTTTGACAACGTCGAAAAGTAAACACTTCAACTACGTGTCGACGAGTTTCGACAATTTGACTGAAAAAAAAAAATCCAAAAATGAACAGTGGAGGAATCTGTTAGATATCACGTACGGCTCATAAAATGGTTACAGAATAGTTACCTCAAAGATTTCAAAGCCAGCAATATCTAGAACCCCGATGAAAAACTGGCGCTGCATCTTGGTGTCCAGCGTTTTATTAATCCTGTAGTGGTAGGTGAACTTGTAAGACAGCATCTACCGAAATCGGTCTCGAGGTTACCTCATCTGTGTGACCAGGACCAAGACACCTTTGGTCACATACTCGTTCCCAACTTTAACACGAGGCCTGGTGATTCCTTTCTGCAGGTCTCCAGAGTTGATTCCCATGAGGTGGGCAACTTTGTCAGCCACTAAATACAGATCATTATCATGATTACTTCATAACTAGTTCTTTATCAGCTTTACAGATTTGCTTTAACTCCATGATACATGCTTACCCTCAGTGGTGTCAACATCAGCCTGTTCCTCTCTAGGCTTTTGCTTGAATTTCATGTTACCGAAGTGCATTATGCCCGCGGTTAGTTTGTAGATGCTAATTTTTTCCTCAGCAGTAAAGCCGAGAACATCAAATGCCATCTATGAAGAATCCAGGAATCAACAGCTTAGCGTATTTCTTCTAATATTGAAAAATGTCAAAGGGTGTTAGTGGTTCATTTGGGCTTACATCAGTCAGCATCAGTTCTTCACCATCGTCCATGTTATCCACAACCGTGACTCCCTGACAGATCCAAGCATATTGCTTTGGATCAGGTGCCAAAAGGAGTTCCTCTGAAAAACAACAAAGGAACTGCAAATCAGTTAGTAGTAACTGTCAATATGTAAAAATAACAAAAGAAAGACATGGAGTCGTGTTACCCGTTCTTTAATTTGATATTCTGATTTCGCCAGAGTGCTAACATCTGCCCCAGAAACAACCGAGTAACCAGTTACCTACTGCTCCTAGACGTGTTTTAAAAATGGCCATAATTTCAATGTTCAGTAACCACTTTATCCTGGTCAGAGTCACGGTGGATCCGGAGCCTATCCAGGGAACACTGGGCATGAAGCAGGAATGCACCCTGGATAATCCACATACCGGCATGGTTTTAGGAGGTCAGTTTGGAGTCAGGATTGAATCTAGGACCTTGGAGCTGTGAGATGGCAATGATGGCCAAAAGTATGTGGACACCTGATCATCACAACCATATGTGGTTCTTCTCCAAACTGCTGCAACAAAGTTGGAAGCACACAACTGTCTAGAATGTCTTTGTATGCTTTCTTTTATTTATGGCTTTGTATGTATTTGTCTTTGTAGCATTAAGATTTCTCTTCCCTGGAACTAAGAGGCCCAAACCTGTTCCAGCATGACGATGCCCCTGTGCACAAAGCGAGCTCCATGAAGACATGGTG
>CM074967.1:14119680-14134153 GCA_037577455.1 Pangasius macronema | reverse complement strand
GCAGAAAGTTTTCAAGAGAAACCGAGCGTCACTGTGTTACTTTCCCTGCTCAGGAAAGTCTTCAGGACAGAGGAGTTTATGCGTCCTGGTTTCTCTGTAAAGTGTTCTTGAGGCAGGGAGGCAGGGGCAGGAAGTCAGGGGGAGGGGGGGCAGGAAGGCAGGGGCAGGGAAGCAGAGAGGCAGGGGTGGGGGGCAGGAAGGCAGGGGCAGGAGGCAGGGAGGCGGGGCAGGAGCAAGACTGTTTGTCAAGGCTGTAATGTAAGTTATAACGGGAACTAACTTGTTCCTCGGTTGTTCCACGGCATTAAATCTAACTATAAACCGTTAAAACACACAGTGTGTCATTCATTAATCAATTAAACCTAATTACAATAATGCAGTTCAGCGGCACTCCGCTGTGCGTCACGCCGAATCTCACCACCCCGCCGTTCATTATTTCCGTATGACAGCGCAGTCTGTCATGTGTTCTTCCCTAGTGAGGACATTTGTATGGCTCGCACTAGTTTGGCGCTACCGGGAAAACCATGGTGACGGGCAGAAAAGGAAAGCCACGCCCACATCGGCGGCGGGCTATCTGTGCGAAAGAGAGGCTGCTGCGGGGTGAGTGGGTTCAGGGGTGAGTTTGGAGCTGTGGCCAAGAGGCATTCCTCCATAAAACAGGAGATTCCTGCAAGACTGCATTAGACGGCTTTCCAAATTTCTCTTCCTCACACACACCAACCTGTTCGTTTTTTTTCTTTCCTCTCCTCCCCTCATATGGGGTTTTAGTTGTACAGTTGCTGACTAGGATGAGAAAACACATCACCCTCAACTACAGTAGTCGCTCTGGATCGATGTTCCATAAAGAAAAAAAAGCGGAGACTTGGAGTCCTGGCAGAGCTCTCCGAATTCCTTGGACTGTTAGGAGGATTTTATAGTTCTGTTTCCCTGCTTGTCTTTAAGTGGGTTACATTTTTTTCTCCCAGCAGAAAATCTATTATGTCGGGTTTTTCTTTTACGCCAGTCATCACCCCAGACACAGACTGGTGTCTTGTAGGAGGAATTGAGAGACAGTCCAGAGCACTAATCTCAGTTAAGGAAGAACACCTGAGCGGAGTCGGATGGGATTTGCGGTCACAGAGAGGTTTTTTTTTTTGTGTGTGTGTGTGTGTGAAAAAAACATGTGGCCTTGAGCCCGAGGCAGCTGTGAGTAATTTCATTAGAACTAAGAGGAAATCCTGAAAAAATCCCTCATTCGCTTCAGCTCCCTCTGTCTTTGTGTTCATTCCTGAAGCGAAGGAAGCTCGCACAGTAATGAGAAGAGAGAAAGGGAAAAAAAATCAGATTCTGGTACTGCTGTTTTTGTGTGTATTTTTTTAAAACACAATATTTCCTGGTGTTTTCCTGCACGAGTGTTTTGGCTGCGCTCCGGGTCTCGGCGCTCGGGGATAGGGGATTAATGGGACGGGTTAGTAGGCATTGTTGTGTTAATGTGCAAGAAGGGCTGGATGCAATTATGCGAGAACATAAAGCCATGGTTACGGGGGGGAAAAAAAACGCTTTTTAAGTCCCTTACTGTTTTTTATTCAGTTCACACACTCTCACACACAAGTACCAAGTACTGTAAGTTCTTAAGAACTTCTCGTGTGTGTGTGTGTGTGTGTGTGTGTGGAGGTAAAGCTTTGCTTGTTGCTCCTAAACAGCTGTGTTTACCTTAATGTGCTCGCCAGATGATGGTGTGATTGACCCAGACCCATGCTGACACACACACACACACAGCGTCTCAAAACTGTATAAGGATTTAAAAAAAGAAAAAAAGAAAAGACAGCGCTATTATTTGCGTATCGTGTAATTTTTATCGAGTGCTGCGAGTCGCACCGGTTGAACATCACTTCCGGTTTAAAACCTGCTCCTTTCACACCCTCTTTGTCTTTTCTTTCTTTCTCTTTAACTCTCACTTCGAGCAAGGTGTTTCAGTGAAGCGCTGGCTCAGACCGTCCGTTTCTTCTCCCGCCTCGCGCGCCCGTTCCGCTCGCGTGTTTCAGTAACGGAATATGACAAAGCGGACGCAAAACCCAATCTGCATTTGAATCCCGTGTCTCGAACAGCAGAATAAATTATAGCGGCACGTTAACAGTAAAGTGTTTCAGATATTCTGTGACGGACGCTTTGGCCCTGTGTGGTGTTTGATCTCTGTACTACGATTTCGTACGTTTATGTTAAAGATGGAACCGATTCAGCAAAAAACACGTTGGATCGGATTTGGGAAGAAATTCCATCCAGTCCTGTACCGAATGGAAAAGATTGGATTTGGATCGGATTATTATTATTATTATTTTTGATACAGGAAATGTTTATATATGAAGAGACCCGATTGGATTATTCGTTAGGATTGTTAATACTTTTTTTAGATTTATTCTTGATTTATTTGTTATGATTTATGATGATTTATTTTCTATGGAAATTAAAGAGTTTGAGATTCAATTTTAAAAAAAAAACTGCTTTTTTTGTCATGTAAAGTCTTGTATGTGCTGTTATATTTTTTCCTCTTTTTTTCTTCTTGCGTTCAAATAAAAGTAATAAACAAAATGCCATATTTTTACCGTACTTTAAATTAAATTTTTTTCCTTTAAGCGCTACTATCAGATGGATCACAGCAGTTTTGTCATCGTTATCAGAAACACGTGCCAACGTAGCGGTTTATTTCAGCGAGGTGGCCCTGCCTGTCGATCGTAGCCCACAAAATACTTAAAAGAAATCATTATACTCCTCATAAAATAAAACGCAAACAAATCACATTTATAGCCTGTAAGCACGGACTTTTCCTCTGAACACCGTTAGCGAGGAGCTTGTTTACGGCGGGTGTTGCACCTGCCGGGGGGCTGAAACTTAACGCTGAGTTAAAACTACGCTCCTTGGTGCAGCAGGTGAGTTTCAGAAGTCCGTAAACGGGAAAGGAGTCTACGATAGAGCTGAGGTTCTACAGGTGCAGCCGGGTTCTGGGCCTGATTTACATTTCTGTCTTGCGCCTCGTTCAACTTGCTTCAGAAGTCGGAGCTCAGAATGACCGCGGACGCCTCCACGTTCATCTTAGCAACGAGCTAGCCAGCTAACTGTGACGACTGATGGATATTTTCCTCCTCAAATCAGTGAACTGTACAGATATAACACGCGAATGTCTCTGTATGTTGCCCGAGTTAATACTCGAGTTAATACATTTAAAGGTAAGAAGCACTACGTCGTTTCCTTGCGATGCTGTGAGCAGCCATTCTGATTTGACTTCACTTGCTGAACTCGGAGGAAACTCGGCGTCGAGGAGACCATCGTGAGTCATCAAAGTAGGAAGTCGAGGGTGCGTTTTCTTTTGGTCTTTCCTGCTCGGAGGTCGGGAGTCACGAGTCACGATCTCTGTTCAGATGAGGAGTTGTTTGTAAACCTGATGTCCTGATTTTGAGTTTACGTAAGACACTTGCGTTAAAGGAAGAAAAGCGTGATGTTAATTGCGTATGGATGCGTCCTGTGTAGCGTGCTGTGTGATGAGCGAGGGAGTAAGTGTTGCCTGGTAATACAGGGTCCACGTGCTGCGTGTGTGTGCATGTTAATAATTATCGCGCTCTCTAGGCCATCAACCTTTGCGAGGAACTGAGGGGGTTGGAGATTTATTTCAAACGCTTGGCAGCCACACAGAGCGCCGCAGAATATTTAATCTGACCTTTGCTTCATGTCTCAGCCAGGAGGCCCAACCTGCTGTAGCTGAGGAAGAAGACTTTTTTTTCCCGGTAGTAGTTTTACCATCTCGACATCACACTGTTGTCTTTAGCCACGAGTACGTGCGATGACAGGAACGGTCGATTACGTGATTAAGTGTAGCCAATATCGTGGTTTATTTCCCCCCATCTCTTCCTCTCTCGTGTAGTACTTGGGTTTTTACGGCTTCTGCGGGACGTTGCGGCGGCGTTAAATTCACTCCTGCTGCACCGCTCAGCGGTCTCGTCCTGACCGACTGGAGGAACAGTAAACACGGCAGCCACAAACAGTCGTAAATAATTTCCCAGGCTGACCTGTAAAACCGATAGCTCGAAGCCGTGGCCTGTTTTATGCTCGAGATCATGAATTATGCATAACAGCGTTTGTTTTGCACGTATGGGGTAGTAGAACAAAGCCACTTCCTTTTTTTTTTTTTTTTTTCTTTCCTTCTTTCTTCACCAGGTTGGTGTGAATCAAAACTGGAGCTCGATTACAGGAATCCCCTCCACCATCACGTCTAACCTCCACACCTCCGTCGTTTCCCCCTCCCTCCCTCTCTGTCTGTCTGTCGCTTTCTCCTCTCATCTGTTGCTAGCTCCTCTCGAGTCTCCTTTGTCTCTCTCGCTCTCGTTCTCCTCACCCCACACACAGACGCCATGACAGGTTCCAGACAGTGTGTTCATGTTCACAGTCATTGAGGCATCTGGAGCATGTGACCCTTCCGGCATTCCTCCGTATGATGTTCGGTTCAGCTGGGGGTTGAGCCGGGGGTGGGTGAACTATGCAGTTTTTATGCTAACTGAGCCGCAGCGTTGACGCCATCGACCGTTACACAGTTACCGCTTTGAATTCGGACAGCGTTGGGTGAAGGAGGAGACAGACATCGACTGTAATCGCGGTATACAGTCTAGGAGGTGCGATAGACTCGGCTATGAAGATGGTACACGTCGTTAATCCTGTCTTTTAGATGCTTCTGTTAAGGCTGTGCGTCAGAATGGGATTGTATTTGACTGGATTTTGTAGTTATTTTATAAGTCAAGTCATCACTTGACTTCAATGGACTTACTCCAAACCTCAAAAAAAGCCCTCTCTCTTAACTTGGACTTAACATGTTCTGTGAGTGGAAAGTTCAAGACACTTATGGCTCTCATAAAATCATGGCCCTCAAAATAGGGTCTGTGATTTTTAATTTTTAAACGCTTGTTACAGTGATGGAAAGCACAACCTACCTTATCAAGGTTCTTATAAATAGTCAGGGACTGAAACAACTCCGTACTTCCGCCGTACTTTTCCAGCACCACCCTGACGTCTAACACCGCCCCGGACTCGGAGTCGACCGTCCCAAAGCTCGTAGTGATGCTTCAAAGCTCAATCGCTGGATCGTTTTGGTAGGCTACCCGAACCCCACATGACTCCTTCCAGCCAGAGGATGGGGTATCGTCAGGTACGGGCCGGTCCGCACCGCCGGTTCCGCGGAGAACACTGATGACACAGTCTTCTCCCGAGCTCCTGACTCATCAGAATCTTCCTTCCTTTTTCGCCGAGGGTCGTCAGAGGTCACTGGCGCTACCGAGTCTCTGCCGCTCTCTGACTCTCCTGTGAGCGGTGAGTCATTTTTCTCCTGAAGCCTGCCAGCAAACTTTTGGAGAATCCTTGACGCAACGTTTCGTACTGCGCAGTGGCGCTACGGGAAATCCTGGAAACTCGATTTTGTCCCACGAATGAGGAAGTGACTCTGACTTGCGCAAAAATAATTGCGGCCCAGTCATGCTTTATTTGTTCCATCGTATACATGCATTCATTGCCAAAACTTTCTCACCTGTCCCTAACGACTGAATAATCCATCCCCGGGCCAATTTTCACCATCCCCAGGACATTCAGATGTCATTAGGTCATTAGGTCTGGGTCCTGATAGGGGTCCAAGCACCAACGTGGACTTGGACCTAATGTGTTGTATTGGTGGAAGCTTCAGGAACAGCAAACTCTAAGGCTAAAAAAAAACTGACACATTTAAATAATGTTAATGAAATAAATCCATACTGATGATGAAGTCTGTGGAATTTATTTTCCAGTTAAAATCTGCATGGAAGGTGTCCATGGAGTTTATATTACAGTCAAAGGGGTCACTCACTGATAATGTTGATATTAGGCTATAAGAACAATTCCGTTTTTGACTTCTGCAGACTTAAACCTACCACTTCATAGACCATAGACAGATATTGGAATTAAGCCGAACAGTACGTACTGTACATCACCGTATAGCCGAGCGCTAACCGCCCGCTTCTTCAACAGCCTGGGTTCAGGGAGTTTGAAGGATGGAATCAACCCAGCCATCTGCTTTATGAATTATTGCATTCTTGCTATGCAAAAAACAATGTGAAAAATTAGAAAAATTCAGAAGAACAAGACTGTGCACTATTTTTTTTTTCTTTTTTTAACGAGGGAACGAACTACTGAAGCGCTGACGTCACTGAGTCGTATTTTCTCCAAGCTGTAATCTTTAGTATACTCTTTAGTGCTTTAATGTTTTTGGTGTACAAGTGAAAAGGTAATGTTTTATTACATCTTTCTACACTTTCTGGCCAAAAGTTTGTGGACACCTGACCATCAGACCCATATGTGGTTCTTCCTCAAACTGTTACCAATAAGCTGGAAGCACACACTTGTGTAGAATGTCTCTGTGTGCTGTAACATTACAGTTTCCCTTCACTGGAACTGGAGCTCAAACCTGTTCCAGCATGACGATGCCCCTGTGCACAAAGCGAGCTCCATGAAGACATGGTGTGTGAAGGTTGGANAATGAACACAAATCCCCACAGCCTCGCTCCAACATCTAGTGGAAAGCTTCCCAGAAGAGTGGAGATTATTATAACAGTAAAGGAGGAATAAATCTGGAATGAGATGTTCAGCAAGCACATATGGGTATGATGGTCAGGTGTCCACAAACCAAATGTGATGTTCTACATTCAGCTGTTTTGGCATGACGTATTTTCTCTAGCGGTGTAGTAAAACCACGTCATGGTGTGGTGTTTCACTTGGCACTCCTTTACACCTAAAGTTGCCAGAGTGACTTTGTGTTGGATGTAGGACATGAAGTCTGATTTACAGATTGAGGGGAAAAAACTAAAGTCTACTAAAGGTGTTAGTGGTGATTAGAGAGCATTAGCCTACTGTAGCTAGCATAATTTAACTGACACCATAGCTGTGTAGTTAGCTAGTCTCTGCTAGCAGACAAAAACCTCCTACAACCCTCTAAACCAGAACATTCCGGTATACCGCGCTGTACTACACTGCTGATCTGAAGTGATACCCCGTCCTGCGTACTCTCTTCTCTTTATCTCGAAACAAGCACATCATATCTGAGAGAAATGAAAAAGAAAGTGACACACACACACACACACGCACACACGCGCTGTGTAACTGTGTTACTATTCTCACAGTGTCTCTAATTGATGGGATTTGCTTTAAGGATTGTGGGTAATGTAGCGTCTCACTAGCACTTGGCGCAGTCTCTCCCTGATCTGATGTGGACGCTGCGCGTAATGACTACCAGAAGAAAGATTTTTAGGATTCAAATACCTGAGCCTCAAACAGTTAACCGAAAGCAGTTCAAGGCTGAGCAGGAACCCAGTGATTATTTCAAATTAGATTGTTAGACTGTATGGCCTTTAAACACACCAGTAAGGGGAGCTGCAAGGACACACACGGTTCAGGGACGTGACGCAAACGCTGCTCGGCGTAGCACAACGCGAGTTAACCACAGTACCTGCGCAAAGCAGCGTAGCTGTGGAGTAATCAGATTTTTGTCTTATACAAGAAAACACGTGACGAAGTTTGTACTTCTGTAAAAAAAAAAAAACAGGAACCGAAAGATTTGTTATAGCAGATTAAAAAAAAACTAAATTCAGCATTAAATTTGGATGCACATTAAAAAAAAGATTCCACCAGGGTTAAAATATATCTACCCCAGTGAAAGGTCTAGTGCAGTGTAATTGGTTTGGTGTGTGTGTGTGTGTGTGTGTGTGTGTGTGTGAGGATGTTGTATTATTGGGCCTGAGTTATCACGCTGGATTCGATCAGATTTATTCGTAAAGTATTCGTACGAGTATTTGCACGAGAAATTTGATATTCACGAAACTCCCGTAAGTTCACGTGGGGAAAAAAAAACGCTGTTTCCTGCTCGTGCCTTTGTGTGTGTGTGTGTGTGTGTGTGCGTGTGTGTGCGTGTGTGTGCGTGTGTGTGCGTGTGTGTGTGTGTGTGTGTGTGTGTGTGTGTACCTTGTGTGTGCGCGTAAGAAGACTGCCTGACTGACTGACTAATGTAAACCTTGATCGATCGCACTTTTCTGTATGCACTACATCAGGCTTCAATAGCTCGTGTATTTTTAATGACCCACAAATGTAATGAAACAGTTGTGAAACCAGTTGTTTCATATTAAAGGTATTAACTAAAACAAAGCAATAATAAATATGGAAAAAATACAGGAAGCAAGCTAATATAGATCAGTAAATTAAGACGAATAAGACCGGTCACTTGATTAAGAGGTGGACGGGCTCGGATGGTGTGAAGTCGCGTCCGTTTTCACTTTATTAGGTCCAGCACTGAGTGACTGATACGGGACCGATCTGGTCTGTCTCAGGCTACAGTGTGTGGTAGAGTCTGTAGTGTGCTGTGGCCCGTTCGCTTTCTGAGGACACACGCCCTTCTGCTCTTCTCGCACCGCTTTAGAGAAGGGGTGGCCAAAAGTCTCCAAGACACTTAGCTTTGAATTTAAAAAAACAACAACAACAAACGTGATTAAACGTAGCAGTTTGTCTGTAGTGCTTGGTGTCTACAATCACCTGGGGACTAGAAGAACTATATTTCTCTCCGTTTTCATGTCCATTTTCTCCACTTTCATCTCACTTAATTCACTTCCCTGAATTTCAGCTCTAGATTTGCATCTTTTCAGCCGTTGTTAGTCTGTTAAATAAATCGGTATGGACGTGAGTCAAAAATAACTTTCACTTCAACCTGTGAGCAAGTCTTTGCCCTTCGCTTGTCATTTCAGCTGTGAGCTTTTACCTTATATGGAGTTTTGTGGGTGTCAACAAATGCAAATCCGCTGTGCCGTGTACAAGCCTGGTAATTTTACGCAAACGTGTGTATATACACACACACACACACACACACACACACACACACACCTTTACTAACTAGCGCACTGATAAGCGATTACAGAAGGACAGTGCAGCAGGTCTCTCTGCAACACGGTGCCGAGTGCACATAGCTGAGCCTCCATTTCATCGCCACAATCAGCTGTCTGGCTCCGAATGTTATTACACACTCAGCAACTCCTGCCTGAAATCATAGCCTGTTTATCACACAATGTTTCTGCAGTCATGCTAAATAACCCCCAGCGAGTGTGCGTCAGCGAATATGTCTGCGTCTGTCCCCTGCAGGCTTTTGTGTGCTTTAGACGGTGTGCAAATACCTGCTGGGGATAAGGTTGGGGGTGGCGTTTTGCACAGTGTTGGGGTCTGTCGCATCTCTGCGAGGCCACCAGACAGGAAGAAGTGCCGCTACGTCTGAAAGTACAGCTAAAGATTGTTCTCCAGAGGTCAGAGGTCACCTCCAGGGTCATCTCTTCTCTCCTGTGCACCGCTGTGAGTTTTTTTGCTTTCGCTCAGACAGGTTTTAAATTCACAAACGGGACAGAAAAGTAGACCAGTGTGATTCACTCACACACACACACACACACACACACACACTGTCCATGTGTTGTGCTGCCTGGACCGAGTCGCCTGTTCTGAGCATCCTGCCTGTATTCTGGTGAAGACGCTGAGCTGATGAGTACGCTGTGAGCAGGACTGTAAGCACGCCAGGTCTCCTCGCGCCGATTCCGGGACGTCCTCTTCCCCACTCGCTCTCCGCACAATGGAACTCGTTCGCTTATCCCTAAGGCGTCCGAGGCATCTTTACCCAAGGCTATTTTAGGAAGGATGTTTGGACATGCAGTAATGATCGTTTACGTCTCGTATCTGAGCATCAGTGCATGCCGGGCAGTCCGATAGTTACAAGAACAAACATGGAGGAGTGTGTCGGCCCCCGGTCTGTGTCAGGGCCGCGTTAGAGCGCTTTTACGGTTATGTTAAATGTTACGTACAATACACCTATAGGAACGCCATCTGATGCTCACGATGCGATGTCGTTTGTTAGAGGGCGCATTTACATATCGCAGACTTAGCATTGCGAAGCACATTACAGCAGTGACGATTAACAAACGATATATGGTGGCTTGTGAGACAGTGTCGCTAATGATAGTATCGCTGTCGCCATCGTGGGCGTGACGCTGAGGAGGGAAAGAAAGGGGCGTGGCTAGTCATATACATACGCTGTAGCTTTACTTATTGAATTCTTGTGTAGTCGTGATAAACTACACGTTTTTTTTTTTTCATTTTCTTAATTTAAACCACTCGTTAGTGTTTTGTGAACAAACGCGATCACGGCTTGTTCTGTTTCGCGAGCACGGACGAGGGAAGCTTGGATGCTTCAGAGGAAGATGTTTCGCTGCTGTTCTCTGAAGCCATGGTGAGGATTGTCAGGTTACAGGACACACAGACGGCCGAGAGGAAACCGGTCTTATGAGACACAGCGCGGTTTATTGTGCTCGTCTTAAATCCGACAAACATCTAAATCATCTAACTTGATAGCCATCGCGATAGGAATCTATCAGCGATTCATGATACTGTCATCAACCGGGCCAGGCTCATTGTGAAATCCGATACTGCGTGATGACTCGGCCTTGTGATTAACGTGCAGCACGCGGCGCTCGGGACGTCCTCCTCCGGCAGGAGCGTCTGACTAAACACATTGCTACGCTCTGTGTTCACAGCCCACCGCATTCACTTCTTCTGCGCTGTCCTGCCTTATCCTCCTCTCCTTCCGTTCCCCTCTCAGGGTGTGTGTGTGTGTGTGTCTCTCTCCCTCTTCCCCAGGCTCAGGCTGCGAGTTGAGCTGTCTGACCCTCCGTTCCTCAGCCTTGAGGAAATGACTTGTCCAGTCATGCACGTGGAAACGCGCAGTACTTTAAATCGCTTCCCAACAGGAGATGCTCATTTGGCTCTGCTGGATGTAAAAAGTACTAGCGCAGTGTCTGTGCTGCTTTTGGCAAAATGGCTGCCCTTTAGCGCATCCCTGCACGCTTCAGTGCGAGGACTTTCAAGCACGAGGTAGACGTGAGATAGAAGGGGAGAGCGGAAACCGCGTGGAAGGTGGCCCCGCCCCCGAGCCCTGACCGCCTGCGTTTCGTGGGAATCTTGAGGTTCTGCTGCAGTTGAAGAGGGCCGCGTGAGCGAGAGCTGTAGAGTCGGTGAACGTTTCACCCCGTCGTCCGCGTCTTACATCCGCGCGCCGATAAAGCCGTAGAAGGCGGCACTAAAGTCGCGAGGAGATTACTCGTCTCGTATCTACGCTCCCGCTGAATTCAAGATAGCGCCTGGGAGACTTGTAGTCACGCCACTGATACTGATAAAGCAGACGGCTTTTGTGATCTCTTGTAATTTGATTACAGACTTTACTCCACACAGGATTTGAACGACGGTGTTCCCGTAGCTTTAATTACAGCTGATCATGTTGTGACCGTGTTCAGATTTATGACCGAAGCGTTGAGCGTCACAGTGTTGTGCAACAGGCAGCAAAGCTGTCGGTTTAAACTACATTTCCCAGGAGAGTGGGGTTGCCATGATTTGCGTTTTAAATCCGAAAGCCTATAATGAATAACGAGCGCTGCGTGTTTCCCGAGTTTACCTCAGCCAGGCGAGTCATTATCCTCAGCGCTGAGGTGTCTGTCCGGTCGCATGCGGCGCTGATGAATGTGCAGACGCTCGGATATAAGAGGACACGTTACGTACGGTTTACGTTATATCCAGTTTCTCATCAAAATGACGTTTCAGTGCTTGTGCTAAATTTAATCAGGGTCGGCGTAAACCAGTCGCGTTAGAAGATCTCGCCGCGATGTTGTCATACGTGTGAGGAAGGATAGCGACGCAGTGACGTGGCTGCCTCAGAACACCAGCAACCCGCCTCCGATCCTCAGCTCCGGTGATGCCGCAGGGTTCGATTTTATCATTATTATTATTAAAGAATTGAAAATATCTTTTGCAAAATCTTTTTCTAAATATCACTCAAGTGTTTCCTGCGCTGCCCACGCCGTTATAAAAGTATTAGCACCCTTCCATGAGTATTAACCCCTTCCTCGCGACAGGTCGGAGCGCTCGTTTTAAAAGTCCATCCGTGATGGACGACGTGAGATTGGATCCTCACGCGATGTGAGAGCTGGGCCGGGCGTCACGCCGTATGTGGAGGCAGAAAGAGCGCACAGCTGATACGACCTCCGTTTAATAATAGCATACTCTGAGTTTATTTATTTATTTATTTATTTATTTATTTTTTGGTCTCTGAAAGAGTGAAGAGCGCACGACTCGGGCTTTTGTTTTCTGTCAGGCATGTGTTGCATTCGCCTCCGTTAACCTTTTTTCAGTTGGGTCTGATCACTCCTGGCTTGTTATTATCTCGGCGAGAAGCCCGCGTGTCGCAGGTTAAGTTAGTCCGTCTGTGTTTTTTGCCTCCACCTCTGACTAGTGGAGGTGTTGTTATGTTTTCAGGTTCTCCATCCGTCTCTCCGTCCTACGTGATGTCTCAAGAACGAGCGTCTACATGATTGTAGGGTTTATACGGAGTCATCACTGTAACCTGCAGATGAGCCGATTTAGATTTTGGAACTGAACCAAATGTGGTCAAGGTCACAGCAAGGTCAAATGTCAGAAATGTGTTCTCTTCAATAACTTCCTGTATGTTTGGAGTATATTTTAAGAGTAGTTCAGGCAGGCGAATCAGTAACAAGAAGGACTAGATGGAATATCTCCCACTGGCGTTTAATGACGCGTTTCTTTATGTTTATGATAACCAGAGCGACTCGAAGGCGTCCCACGATGCAGCGAAACAACAGAATCAGCACGGCTGTGCGTCACATCGTACACATCACAGCCTGGGCGGGTTTGCTTGAGGAAAAATCTGTGACAAAAAGCTGTCTAACGGTTTAATGGGTGGAGCTGATTAAGATTTTTTTTCCACTGATCCAGCCCTCATTTCCACCCATGTACTCAAAGCTCCGCCCATACAACCAGACTGAGCATGCTAACTAGATTTAGCATTAGCAGGGACAGTCATGACCAGCGCACTCAGACAATCACCTGCTTGAAAGCCAAGTTACGACTCGTAACGTATAACCATGCAACGATCTCGTAATGATTTAAAAGGATGTGACAGGGCGCTGGGGGCGTGGCTATCAAATGACCGACAATAATTTCCCGCTTATCCTGAGACAGCGGTTTACATGACTGTTTTTATATCATTTCTACTCAATTTCCCACATTGTTTTTTTGCTAGGATGAAATACTGACTACTCACCTTGAAGTAAATGACGTAAAGGTCTACTATTAACATGCCTGCTGATGAATCTTTATACTTAATTGATACAGTTGTTGGATTATAAAACAGTTTAAAAGATAACCTTTCCATCCTGTTAGCCTGCTGTGTTCTGACTTATCGGAGTGTTTTTCATTCCTGCTGATGAACAGATTATTAGGTTGCGTGTAAGTATACTGCGAACAGACCAACAATTCACGTTTTTTTTTGTTTTTCGTTTTTTTTTTTCTTCAAATGATCGTCTGAGATATCAGTTGGTTGTGTAGTCTGGGCTCTGAGTGTGATAGTCTCGTCTGATAGTCCTGGAATCTGTCTCTTCCGTCTCTGCTTAGCAGCTGCCTGTACAAGCAGAACTGCCCAGAGCCCTCGCACTGACTTTCAGTCCACATCTCCGAGCTAAATTTAGAGCTCAGGCTCTGAGTTATAGTTCACTCGAAAGGGTATGAGCGAGCGTAAAGGGCCAGACGTCTGTCTGTCTGTCCATCTGTCCGTCTGTCTATCTGTCTATCTGTCCGTCTATTTGTCCGTCTGTCAGTCTGTCTGTGCTGTAGTGTGGTTTGTAAACACAGCCTCTTGTAGAGAGGGCCACACTAGGGCTTGGCAATATGATGATATAATTTCCATATCGTGATAAATTGTGTCACAGTACACTTTTCCGAGATATCGGTTTACTAACATTTTTTAAAATTATTGTTTACCCTTTTCATTTTAAAGTAGTGTGCCCGTGTGTCCGTGTCTCTGTGTGCCCGTGTGCCCGAGTGCCCGAGTGCCCGTGTGTCCGTGTGTCCGTGTGCCCGAGTGCCCGTGTGCCCGTGTGTCCGAGTGCCCGTGTGTCTGTGTCCGTGTGCCCGAGTGCCCGTGTGCCCGTGTGCCCGTGTGCCCGTGTGTCTGTGTCCGTGTGCCTGTGTGCCCGAGTGCCCGTGTGTGCTGGAGTGAGGTTCCTAACCACAGCCTCTGCTGCCTGATCCAGTGTACTGCAGCGCTTAAGTCTGATCTCTCGCGCCTGATAACACCATAACTGGCTCTTTGGCTTCTTCTCAGGAAAGCAGAAGGTTAAGAATGTGGACAGAGCTGCAGGCCTTCGGACACGCAATACACTTTCTGCATTCACATGTGCTTCTGCGGTTTGTGTGGATTGCCAGCCTGCCTGCGTGTGTGTGTGTGTGTGTGTGTAGGCATTGCTAACTCTGAGCATGTTGCCCGTGTTTGCTGTAGCGCTTGCTCACAAAAGGACGGCAGTAAAGCAGCAAGCCGAGTGGAGTTTGAGGGCCCAGCTGT
>CM074967.1:14105557-14119580 GCA_037577455.1 Pangasius macronema | reverse complement strand
CGTGTTTGCTGTAGCGCTTGCTCACAAAAGGACGGCAGTAAAGCAGCAAGCCGAGTGGAGTTTGAGGGCCCAGCTGTTCTGCCTGGCCTAAAAGCTCATCAGGAATGTTGCCAGATGTTGGAGTGGACAATCTCTTGCACGTTCCTGTTGATTGTAACACTGATTCAGGTTTCATGTTTTTGTTTAAAAACTGGTTGTTGTTAGCTTAACTTACAGCTGTGTGAAATGTCAGTACCCCCCCCCCTTGCCCCCCCCCCTCTCCTCCCCTCCCCGAGCTCCTGCTCAACCAGTCCAGCTCTTGATGTTCAGATAATAAGGGAAAGTGTCTGCTTTTGACCTTTTACGTTTACGTTGCCTCTATAAACACCACTTGTACGGATGCACAGAAATCATCTCGTGGATAATTGCATTAAACCTTGAGCTTGACAGCGCCATCTGTCTCATAAAACTTCTCTTCTCTCGGTGTAAACTTTCTGCCCGCTTTGTTTCCATGGCTACAGATTTCTTAAGTGGAGTGCAGGAAGGCAGGGCTGACTTCTTTTTTTTTTTTTTTAGTTCTCTCTTCTGCTTAATTTTTGTTGAAATAGCATACGTATGCATTTTTTCCCTTTTCTGCCCAGCTGCTTTTGGAGGCCAGAGGCAGGGCTTAATCCTAAGAGTGGGCTTTGATGGTCTCGTTGGTTATTTCCGCAGTGCAGCTCCTCCAGTTAATCCACCAGCCTCCTCAGTAACCGTCGCTCGCCGTCGCCGGACTCCTGGGTGGCCACGAGAGGGATGTGGAATCATCACTCTGTCTTTGCTGTCGTTTTTCTTCCTCTGTGTCTCCCTTCCTCCCACGCACCGTGTGATACAGTTCAGGTCTAATGAGGTGTTCCCTACTGTGAGTGCTGTAAAAGGTGGAGGAGGTGCGTGGCGTCAGGCTCGCCGCAGCCTCTAATGCACAGGCCTGCCTCCCTCGCCGTGCGGCGTTTAGTCACACACTCGTCCCTTTCCTCTGTATCCTGTCTTCACTTTATGTCCAGAGGATGAACCTTACAGTTAGCAGCTCTCTTATTGCATTATCATTCAGAAACAGTGCAGCCTCTTCTACACCCACGGGTTTTTTTTTTTTTTTTTTTTTTTTGCGCGCTGTTCCTAACGACCATTTTGGATTTGATACGCCAGATCATTTCTTATAAAAGCAACATTACCGTGCTCTCGTTTTGTCCTCGCTCTCTAACACACAGAGGCGGCTGATTAACTGGATTCAGGGATCTGCTGCGCGTTACAGCAGGTGAATTTGATTTCCTCTCGCGCTCTAACTGGGTGTTTATCATTGCTGTGTGCGACTGTGTGATACGAGGGTCACGCTAGGGCTGGGCAATATTATATCATTTCAGTATCGTGATCATGTTGTGTCACAGTGCACTTTTCGGAGATATCGCTGGTATCGTGATATGTTTTACTAACATTAAAAAAATTACTATTATTATTATTATTATTAATTAATTTATTGATTTATTTTTAATTTATTAGAATTTTTACACTTTTCATTTTAAAGTAGTGTATTTTATTTATTTATTTATTTATTTATTTATTTATTTATTTATTTATTTTTTAATGATTTTAAATGAAACGCTTGTTTTGCTGGATGTTCTTGAAGTATCGTGGTATTTTTTTTGTCATATCGCCCACCCCTAATTCATACAATGTGATTCATGACAAAATCAAACATGCTTGAAAATATTGGCACCTCTACAATGATGAGGTCTTTAAAAATTATTTAGGTAGGTTTGACCTTTGAATTATTATTATTATTTTTTTTCCTGCCCATGTTCAAAAATCTTGACACCCCCAGGATCTACAGTGGCCCATAGAGTGTTTCTGTCTTTAAAATGTTAACACAGGCGACCCATCCAAACACAAACAAGCATTCTGGACTGAAAAATCAGTTTTCCAAACAGATTTTCTCAGCGACTGAGTACACTTGTGCTGAGGTCATGGCTTAAACCAATATTATTTAATCATGCCCTAAATATCTTCCAGTTTAACCGTACAAGTAAGAAATAAAAAATGGCTGTGTACCTTTAAATGATGTGTATATACAAACATAATCCTAATTCTAGCTGTCTAGTCTGATTTTCTGTGTGTGTTTCTTCGCAGTCTGATGTTTGTCCTGTCTGATTGGTTCCTATGCATTGTTTAACATACCTCCATCATCACGTCACGCATTCACTAAGGACGTGTTACAATTATACAGCATCATTTATTCAATAACCGTATAGCGCTGTATACGCTAAACTGACTCGAGCCGAAACAAGCCGTTATTATTTTTTTAAATCAAATATGTAATATTTTTTAACAATTTATAATCCTCTCCTGGTCCATTGATGATGAGAAATAAAAAAAATTGCAAATATGGAATTTGAATAAAAAACTAAAAGGTAATTCGTTAACAGTTGACACTACGACTGAACCTATTTTGGTCCAAGTTTAATCAATAGTTAGTTTGTAGACAAAATGAAACGTGAATTTTGCAATTTTTAAAAAAAAAAATGATCTGGAGAACATCATCATTTGTCAGCAATACCGGCTTTCAGCCACTGCGTCACGCCTCGCATCATCTCCGTGTCGTTTAGGTTAAAGTAGGTTAGGTTCAACTTTATCGACACACAGCAAATAACAAAAAGCAGTGAAATAAGTAAGGTTATGGTGCATTAGGTTAAGATAACAGTGTACAGGAGAAGGTAAACACTATGATGAATACCGGTAATGCAACTGGCACTTGACTTAAATGAGATACGTGAGAATTCTGGTGCAGAGCGTTGAGATGAGCAGTGTACAGAGGAGAGGGAAACAGCACGATGCATGCAGTACGATGCAGTAGATACATACAGTGGATTACAGTGAATGTACAAGTGACAGTCTGGTAGAAATAACTGGGCTAAAGACTGCAAAAAGAGCTGATCAACTGTTTTGAGTGAATGTAGCGAAGTGAGGAAGTAGAAATGGAAAGGCGTGCCGTGCCGTGCCGCGTGGTGTTGTCTGAGTCAGCTGAGGAGACTCTGTCTCTGGGATTTGTCGAATGTTGTGTGTCTCTCAAGGCAGCGGTTACTCAGCGAATGTTCTGGTGGTTAAGAGGAAGCGTCCTCCTGACGAGAAGGTGCCGCCGACGTGTGTCTGTACTCCTCCTCCTCCCTCCTCCTCCTCCTCGCCCCGAGCGGAAGTGGCCTTCACCGTTCACTGAAGCATTTCCTCAGCGTCAGCGCTGTCCTGGCACAATGACGAATCGCCGCCGTTCCTCACTGCCCTGTGACGCTCAGTCATACACACGTGCTTTTCCTCAGTCTGTGGCTTTCTGGAAAGTTTTAAGCGCTGACCTTTTCCTTCCGCACATTTTGAGAACTGCAGTTGTCGACGGCTTCTAAGGAGCAGCGCGAGAGTTCATGAGTAAGGACAGCGCGCGTGTCGATTTGCTGACACGTTCAGACACGGAGCTGTTAATTAAAACTCTGTCCTGTTAATATCCTGTTAATCCACACTGTACTTTCATTACAATAAGGATTAGTGTTCACTGAGTTCACTTCCAGAATATGCAGTTAAATCATATACATATAGGCTTAATTTTCATATATGTACAATACTCTGGCTTTTTTTAATGATCATGGTAGAGCTTTTTAATTCAATTCATTCATTTTTATTTGTATAGCGCTTTTTTACAAAGGTCATTGCCTCAAAGCAGCTTTACACAAACAAAAGTATAGTGNGAACCCATCCTCATATGGGTTTACACTGTAGTGCGCGCGTGTGTGTGTACAATGTGCGTTTGTGTAGTCCATAGAAACCAGCTGAAGCGTCTTCGAGGCAGTGTGAAGCATTGCCGGTGGACATAGTGAAGGGGGGGAGGTCTGGATCACCAGCAGCTCAGGAGTGATGCTTATCTGGTCCAGAGCGTAGGGGGTCTATTTCTGAACCTTAAACTCACAACGCATTTGAACAGAATGGTTGTTAACGTTATTTATAGACTCACTCGTTTGAGTTTTGAGGTTTTTGAATTAAAAGCATTCAAGTAAACGGTCAAAACTGTAGCATTTATCACGGTGTGACATAATAAACGAATCGTAGCAGAAGTCCAGAATTGCGGACGTAAGGCTGTAATCGATGTCTGTATTTATTTGTATTGCGTATTTAAGATATTCTAATGATTAACACCAATAACGTGGGCTCTGAAATTACAACAGGATGTTTATAGGTAAAAGAAGAGCCAAAAGAAGCTACTACAGTGTACGGAATATTAGCTAATAACATTTACTTATTGTCAGTAGTTTTTTGTTATGAGTGCATTCCTTTGTTCGTGCACTGTTTATTGGATAGCAGCCGCCGTGATGAGAAACCGGATTAGCCAATCAGGACGGTGCGATTTTCCTGTTTCTGTGCGACAGCTACACTGTAAGCACGGAGGTATGGAGGTGAGAGCTGGCGAAGTAGCCTGCCGGAGTTCACCGAGAAACGAGCGTAGATCAGGGTTTATACGAGTGTAAGGCGTAACGTATCCCCATTATTAACATGACGTTTTCGTCACTTTCAGTGGCTCTGTCATAAAGCTATTTCACTGCAGTGTTATTAAGACGGAGCGGTTGTTTGTCTGATGGTAGATTTCGCCTTGAATGGTTAAATAACAAATCACCTCTCTTATCACCTCTCTTACCGGCTTCTGACGTCCAGCTGAAATGCCCGAGTGCGTCACACTTACTGATTTAATTGTATAGCTCAGGAAAACAATTGCGGTCTTCTGTCGTACATTTCCTCATCCCACCGTACCGGATTTCACTGCACACGACGTGCTTCCGGATCGATTTCGGACCCGAGTGCGACTTACATCAAGCACAGCACGCAGGCGCTGACCCTGCATTTCAGCACTGGGAGATGGGAGCTCGCACGCACGAGCTGCGCTTCAGATCTGCTGTGAATTCTGGAGATGTAGCGTGGAAATTCAGTGCACTCGTGTACTACGCTCCGTTTCAGTACGACGCTCGTGCAGGAACCCTCCGGCTTCTTACGTGTTACAAACGCGAACGCTTTTTAATAAGATCTGCTCGGATTTCAGTGACGTAAATAAACAGACTGATGTTGGAAGTGACTTCATGGCGAATCACTTGCTTAGGTTCAGACGTAGTGTTTTTAGTGGCTTGTTTTTAGCACCTCTGTCAGAAAAAGAAGTGGCACTGAGCTCTCTAACAGGAGTAAATATCCCACTTATCGGCTCTGCTAGTTTATCATCAGATGACCACACCTGCTCTCGTGCGAGCGCCACACAATCAGACCGCAACCTGCTTCTTAAAAACACCCTGCTGCTCTGCATAAGCGCCGCTGTACGAGCGAAAGTCGGCTTAGAAACATGGCCACTTTGATATTTCCCCAAGAAAAGAAAAGCAGCTGAGGCTTTTCAGCTGTATTTTATGACAATGTCTTGTTTAAGCCATCAATTTTTTTGTTTTGCTTTTTTTTTGTTTTTTTTTTTATAATGTTGTTGTGTAATAGTGGAAATGAAGTTTGCACAGATGTACTGACTGGAGTGCTTTTATTACTTAAAAAAAAAAAAAAGATGAATGTTTTCTGTTTTGTTTTTCAGTATTATGTGCCAAGAATCTAGCCAAGAAAGACTTCTTCCGTAAGTACACGTTGTCATTACTTTCCTTTTTTTTATCCTTTTATCTTGTCTCTTTTTTTTATATTACATGTGTATTTGGTATATATTTACGTTCAGAAAATCTCAGACTTTGCATGACTGAGTTTCCGGAGCTCCGTGCTTCCGTATGCTCCGTTCCGTCGACTCATCTTGGGAATTCACCTCATCTTGCGAAAAGTTCTAATCAGATTCCACCCACAGCTGTTTGGACACGCAGCGCTTGGGCTGAAACTCGCTGTACCGGAGTCTTTAATGACTTAATGGCGTAGCGGGACTCCGGAGCGACAGACATGCCCGTCTGTGTCAATAAGCTCAGCTATTCACGGCCCACATTTCATGCTAATGACTAATGCACAATTGCGTCGTATTCAGCTCACATCTAGACGGCACACAGGGCAGTGTGTGCAAGAGAGGCACGGGGTGAGCACTCAGCAGAGACGGATCTATGAGTAATGAGTAACGTAGGTATATCGGAGCAGAGAGATTAGCTACGTGTTGTTTTCTTTCTTGCCAACTGATAACACACATTCATATCAGCTGCAATGCTAATTACATTATAGCACGATATTCAACAGGAGGCCCTTTAACGCTTGACTTCATTTTCATTCGTCATCCTAACGTTCACCAATCACGCCCTGAAACAGAGTGCGGTGCAGATCCCGTGCCGCGGCTTTGCGTATGAGGATGTTCTCACCCAGCAGATCTTTCAGGTTGACAGATGTGTTTCTCTCACAGGATTGCCTGACCCTTTTGCCAAAGTTGTCGTCGATGGCTCAGGCCAGTGTCACTCTACAGACACAGTTAAGAGCACATTGGACCCTAAATGGAACCAGCATTATGATCTGTAAGCGTGATATTTATGCTCTGCGTGTTTATCCGACTGTGGAAATCCAGACTATAAATGCAGGATTTGTATGAGAGATTTCTTCACGTGTGCTTTTAGATACATTGGGAAAACCGACTCGATCACGATTAGCGTGTGGAACCATAAGAAGATCCACAAGAAGCAGGGCGCTGGTTTCCTGGGCTGCGTCAGGCTCCTGTCCAACGCCATCAGCAGACTCAAAGACACAGGCTGTGAGTGGCCTTCACATTTCACCATTTGGTAGTGGGGAAAAAAATAATAATAAACATGAAATTTTTTTTTTTTGCATATTGATTTGTGATGGTGTTTGTCTCGGCAGACCAGCGTTTGGATTTATGCAAGCTGAACGCCTCTGACAGCGACGCTGTCCGGGGGCAAATAGTTGGTACGTAAAACTTTGAACTCGTTTAGCGAGGACATTCTTGCTTTCTGGGACGCTCACGTTTCCTCCTTCCATTTGTAAATTCTTTCCATTTTGCATTTTCAGTAAGCCTCCAGACCCGTGACAGGATTGGCAGTGGCGGGCCTGTGGTAGACTGTCGAGGACTGTTAGAAAATGAAGGGTGAGTGGGAGCGATGTGGCAGAGGAGCGCTTCCTCCTTCTGTTTGTTCAACACTGCCCCCTGCTGTCAGCGTCGCATACAAATGTACTGCTGCTAGTGTGGATGAGTGCAGTAGTAGGAGCTACATATAGCTGTGGATGAATTGACACGTGTGTGTGTGTGTGTGTGTGTGTGTGTGTGTGTGTGTGTGTTTGTGTGCCGGAGTCCGGTCAGAAACTCCTGAGGCCTGGTCCTGCCGGAGAGTCGACAAAGTACCTCCTCGGAGACGGGATGAGCCACCCCACAGGGGCTGCTGGTGGGGGTAACTGTCGCGCGCTGGAGTCACCTAATCAAGAGCAGAGACTTCAAACCCAGAGAATCCGAAACCAGGAGTCGAGAAGTCACGCGCACACCCCACAGAACCGGCCACATGGGCACCAGTCACCAGACCTCCCAGAAGGCTATGGTAAATAAGCCCTGAGTGTGCTGTTGTGTGTTTGCTTTCCTCTAAACAGTAATTGCTCTTTTGTCCTCTGGATGAGCCGCACATGCAGCAGAGCGCTCAGTGAGAGGTGGCTGTAGTGCTGGGAGGGTTAGCGTAGCTTTACCTCCGCTCGCCTGGCTCTGTCGAGACACCTTTTAGGTTCTTTAACCCTTGAGTGGTCTTAACATTATGCCTACTCCCTTTGTCCTAAGGGCCTTCACTAACCTCTTAAAATAAAGAGGCTGCTTTGAATTTTAAACCCCAGATCTATTTTTCATGAAGAAACAATCTGTCATTGATCAGAAACTTTGTGACTGTCTGGGTTTCCCCTCTTCACAGTGCAGAAAGACTGCATTTAAGCAGTGGACACTCGGCTGGTAATCATAGCAGCGGGTCATTTTTGACCGGCTTCTGTCGTGTTCCCAATTTCCCGTCTATTGCCTAGTCAAAACACAGAAATCATTTTGCAGTCGAAATCATGGGTGTATCTGAGAAGATGAGGGGCAAACCACAAAGAGGCAGGCAGCTTAAGATCAGGGTTTGACTGTCTCTACACAGCTAGTCTGTATATAAGCTCCAACCAGTTCTCTAAAAAACATAATTTCTCCGCGCTCACATGGAAGAAATCTCTACAAGAGTTTTGGGAAGATTTCAGACGCGTATTTGTACCAGATGTTCCGCAGACAGCATCCTGTTTCTGCTGCTTGTGCTGACTGAACGCACACTACATGACAGTGAAAATCGTCAGAATCGCCGTCCTGTTCACACTTATACGACCTGAATCGCTTCAAATCGGTTGTTTTGTGTCGCTACACGATCGCTCACAGATCAGGCACACACACCACACCGTCTTTCACCTGGAGAGATCCCTTACCGAAGCACGCCTGATCCCCAAATCACGCTTTTTCACGAAAAATAAACAGCAGTCGGTCATGTGACTGTCACCATTTTGCATAGAAACAAGGAAAAACAGATAAGAGAAAATAAACCGCATTTTGCGCTTCCCATTTGTGACAACCATTTGTGTGTGACATGCCAAATAATTTCTTGTAGAAGCAAGATTACTATGCTTACGTTTCGTCTCCCACACAAATAGATGGATGATGAACTGGATTCAGGGATCTGCTGCGCGTGAGTGCAGATCAAGCCGATTTCCTCTCAGGCTCTCATTGGCTGTTTTTCAACGCTGTACTTGCAAAGTCGCAAAGCGGTTCCTGTTACACGATTCGTCGCAGAGAAAAAAAAAAAATGTTGAAAATAATCAGAACGCTTGCTGACTGAGAAAATCGAGTCTCTGGATGGAGCACAATACTTGGCCGGTCGCCACGGGAGCGCGCAGCGTGGTGTCGTTGATCATCGCTGCTAAAATTGTGTAGTGTGCACTTCAGAACTACAGACTCTGCTCACGCTGCACACTCCATAAAAAATCCATAAAGCCGATATTATTATGGCTTCATCGGTTATGTTCCCTGTCAAGTAACAGTTTTTTTTAATAATACATAGTGATTAAACAGAATATTTGTCTTTAATTGGTGAGAGATTGAAATGTTTAATCTTGATTTTGTATTTTTCAGTACGTTTCAGATCAAATATTGATTTTCAATATTCAATGCCCTTTATCTTGTTATATTTTATCCTTTTACTTAGCTTTATAATATTTCCTTGCATATGCCTTAGCCTTTTGCACAGCACTGTGCTTCTGTATTAAAATCACTTTTCCTTTTGAGTCGTCCCAGCAGATCTGTTTAACAGTACAGTCTTTCTGTGATATTATGCTAATAAATTCTTTACATGTGTTCATGCTCTTTAAAAGCAGGATTATGACTGTTCATCAGACGTGACAGGTTGAGCCAGTGTGCGATACACTCACTCTGACGTGCACAACTCGGTCTCCGTTACCCTGACACAGTGAAAGAGCTGCGTCAGCTCCGACCTAATGCCTTTCAGTGCCTTTTATCTGCTCTTCTCTCTGTTCCTCCCTCTTCAGAGCAGAGGACCACCGTGCAGGGACAGGTCTATTTTCTACACACACAGACTGGCGTGAGCACTTGGCACGATCCCAGAATACCACGGTGGGTCCGAACACCTCTCAGTCCAAACTACTGACAATGACTCTTAACTAAGTCTGAATTAATTAGCATTGACCTACTAACTTAATAATTATGGGTGTTTAAATAACCACTATCACTATCGGGGTTTTTAGCTCTAGTTGCACATTGACGCAGTGATAAAATGTAAAAAAAAAAGAAAAAGTAAAGCTGTATCTGGCAGTGTTTTGATGCAGAGAGCTAGTGTACTGGTTAGAGGTGGGGATAATACATTTCCAGGAAGGTTTAGTACAACTATTTTAAAAGTCTAATAGACACAAATCAGGTACACTCAGTTTGCATTTTGCCTGACGTCTCAATCTCTCGCTTGGAACGCTCCTGTATTTATCGATCACTGGATTATTAACTAGGCTGTAATGTGTAAATAAATATAAACATGCATTAACTGTTTAAGTTTGTTAATCCAATCAGAGTTTCACTCCGAACATTCGCACGCTGCTAGAGTAGTTCTACTGGCTGAAATATTGAGTAAAATATCCGCCGTGTTTAACGTGTTTCTGGTCGTCATTTCTCAATATTGCGTGTCGAATCTCTAACGTGTGCTCCAGGAGGGAACCGTAACTGCAGTGGAAATGATACTTAACCGAAACACGTTTATATGTATGCTGGAGAGTATTTGCCTGAGTGGTCAGAAAGAGCCGAAGCATGTGCGTGTGTTGCTGTGGAACAGCGTGGTGATCAGTCCCATTGCTCCTCCAGGGATCTGAACAGCGTGAGCTGCGAGGAGCTGGGCCCTCTGCCGCCCGGCTGGGAGATCAGGAGCACGGTGTCAGGAAGGATTTATTTCGTTGACCACAATAACAGAACCACACAATTCACAGACCCCAGATTACACCACATCATGAGGTAAACACACACCCCGCAGCATCCGAACTCGAGCGCTGATCTTTGTGCTTCTGCTCAGAACATCCTCCTAACCCCGCTGTTAAACTGTTAATCATTAATTACACACGATCATCATCGCTTTGGCCCATGTTCTAGAAGATCGTTTGATTAATAGTTGCCCGAGTGTAAATATCACACAGGAGGTAATTATGTTCGTGTGTGTGTGTGTGTGTGTGTGTGTGTGTGTGTGTGTTAGCCAACAGTCTCAGGTGAAGGAGTCGAGCCAGGCTCTGCCAGTGCAGATGGATGTTCCTGTGGAGGAGGGTGAAGGAGAGCTGCCTGTGCGTTATGAGCGAGATCTCGTCCAGAAGCTCAAGGTGCTGCGCCACGAGCTCTCGCTGCAGCAGCCTCAGGCCGGACACTGCCGCATAGAGGTGTCCCGGGAAGAAATCTTTGAGGTAGAAGAATTGTTTTTCGCTCCTCTGACAATTTTGCTTTTCTAAAAACTTAATAAACAAAATAAAAACACTGATGGTGTTTAAAAACCCTGTGGTGCGAACTTATGCTCTCGACAGACTTGGTTAGTTGATCTTTAAGTAGACAAAATTGCCACTCTGAGGCTCACGGGGCGAACGGACCTGCATCACCAAAGTCGAGTTGAACTCATTATATAAATCCTGTTTCAGTCCATGTTTTTTTTTTTTCTTCAAACCCTGAAGAAATGGCCTAATAAGATGGTAGAGACGGTCACTGTCCAATCTGTAGCATCAGACTACAAGGCTGAAGTCGAAATAAGTGAAGTCCAGAAGGTGTTCATGGCTCGGCAAAGCTCCCATAATCCTCCACCGAGAGAGCCGTACCATAGATAAGTACCCAAGCTGGAGTAACCACCGTTTCTTGGGTACCATGTGATCCAGGACATACAGGTGGAGCTAAACAGTGCAGACCATCAGCTGACCAAACACACAGACGTCTTGGTCAGTGTCTCTATCGGCACAAGAAGCTCCAGGAGCAGGAGCAGGCTAGTGTAGTGTTTCTCACTCTTTTCAGTCGTTTTTCTGACTTTTCAGATACATTTATATACTCTTAGCCACGCAGAGTAACATTTTCATATCACCGCGTAGCTTGAGCTTATGTTCTTTTCCATGATCCGAGTAAACTCTAGTTAATCAGATCTCAAATGTCTTTACTTACTTCACTGCCCTACGTAGAGTACAGCATGACGGATCTCCACATCCTGCTTCGTGCCGTCATGATCCGAAGACATTTTAGATTCATCTTCATGTTTGCGTGAGGTTTTATTTTATTTATTTATATTAATTCATTTTTAACTTCATCTAGTAAGGTTTATACTCCTTTTAGGTTTAAGTGAAAGTTTGCTCCTCTTTATTTTCCGTAAACGTTAAATTGTTGTCGCGTCTGCATGCTGCGTCTCACACTCTGAGAGAAATGCAGCAGTGGCATGCAGAGTGCCGTTTTTACGACCTGCCGATCGTCACCGATGACCTCCAGAGAGATTCCTCCAACCTTCAAGAGTCAGTGAAAAACACTGCATTTAGCCCTAAAGCTTCAGAGAGATAGCAGTCACTGCATCAGTGCATCTGCAGGGTGTCCCACAAGGCTCCGTACATAGCGGGCTGTGTACTCCAGCACCACGTCGGCTGTGTCTCCGTCAGAATGCTCATGGATGTCCACTCCGCGGTCGGTCCACAACACTTCCAATCTTTCTGAATGTGTTAATGACGTGCTCGCCATGCTTCCTGTTAAAGTCCATGGCGACCTTGTGATCCAGCCGTGAGAATGCTTTCAGTATGTTCTTCTTTTGTCAGTGGCATTCTTAAAGGGTTAAGAAACTAAAAGTATAAGAGATTTTGGAAGACATTTTGCTAAATAGTGTTAAATCCCCCGATGTATGGAGACTTCTGGGACACTCTGTATAAAAGAAATATGAACATGACCTAAAAGAAAATGTAATAAATGTCCATCACTGTATATAAACAGTGTGCATGGACGATAGAAACCTCTGCACCCCTGTAAAAAAAAAAAACTGAAGCGCATCACTGAATTACAGTAAGCTGCTTAAATCTGAAGTTGTTGTAGTTGCCATTGAGTGGCGCTGCTGTAAATGCGATGCCGTCTACCCTACAGGAGTCTTACCGTCAGATCATGAAGATGAGGCCGAAGGACCTGAAGAAGAGGCTAATGGTTAAATTTCGTGGAGAAGAGGGTTTAGATTACGGTGGAGTGGCAAGGTGAGACCTGCTCTCTGTTCCAGTCTTTTCTCCTTCCTGAAAGATTTCTCCACAGGCCTGTCATGGCTGAATAAGTTACAGGAGATTGCACCGTACTACGAAATCTTTGGTTTGTCAGTGTTGCTTGAATTCCTGTCTCTTCCTCCAGGGAGTGGTTGTACCTCCTGTGTCACGAGATGCTTAATCCGTACTATGGGCTGTTCCAGTACTCCACGGATAACATCTACACACTGCAGATCAACCCCGATTCGTCCATCAACCCTGTGAGTTGCGTAACCTCTTCTGGCGTTGTTACTGTCCTGCACGTTACAGGCTCTTTACAAATCATTGTGTTTAGAGAAGGTTTAACATTCCCAGCATATGGTGATCATGTGTTCGAGTCTGGCGCTAAGACTCCGGCTGTGTTTCAGGACCACTTATCATACTTCCACTTTGTGGGGAGGATCATGGGCCTTGCCGTGTTTCATGGGCACTACATAAACGGAGGCTTCACGCTGCCCTTCTACAAGCAGCTCCTGGGGAAACCCATCCAGCTTTCTGACCTGGAGACTGTGGACCCCGAGCTCCACAAGAGCCTCGTCTGGATTCTGTGAGTGACACATTACTCATCAACCAGTTCAGAAAGTTCATCATCCAATCAGCCCAGTATTTATAAGATGATCACATGGCGGCTGTTTCCTTGTAATGTCATAGGAGAGATGTCTGACCAGTGTTGCACTACAGGTCATGAATTAAAGAATAGCTACACCTTTGATTTTCGTTAGGGGGCGGGTTACACGTGTGTGTGTGTGTGTGTGCGAAGGCTCGGTGCGTCATGTGAGTGACAGGGTGTGCGAAAGGGGGCGGTCTTCAACATTACCAATCGCACCTGATGCTAACGATGATGACTCATCATAATAATAATAATAATAATAATAATAATAATAATAATATCAGTTTGGGAATCTAGCTGAAGCTCGTGGACATTTATTTAGAGACCTTTTACGTGTTGTCTTTAGTTTATATGTGAATAAAATAACAATACTGGCCCACTAATAGCTGATTATAGTATTTATTACATTTATACATTATAAAAGTTTCCAGCGATCGGTGGCTGAAGATTAAATCGACAGCAGAGGGAATTAATTTCAGAGCGCGATGAGGAAATATAGTAAATAAAACCCCGCCGTGATCTGTGTTATTAAACTGAAGCAAGATGCTCCCGTGCGTTTTGGGTGGATGTCAGACGATAGCAGGATTGGTGAGGACACTTAATGATTTAAGTTACGATTCACCGCCA